>VZTO01026297.1:23941-38519 GCA_013400615.1 Syrrhaptes paradoxus | reverse complement strand
TCACCAGGGCAGAGTAGAGGGGGAGGAGAACCTCTCTTGACCTACTGACCACCCCCCTTCTGATACACCCCAGGATGCCATTGGCCTTCTTGGCCACGAGGGCACAGTGCTGGCTCATGGTCATCCTGCTGTCCACCAGGACCCCCAGGTCCCTCTCCCCTACACTACTCTCCAACAGTTCCGTACCCAATCAATAGGTTACATCCAATAAAATAGAAATTCTGTATACACAATTGTTTCTATTTTTAGCCCTAAATCTCAGAACTTTTATAATTAGTAATTTTAGCTGCTATGACACAAGAAAAAAACAGAAGAGCTGCATGTTCAACCTGTCAAAGATGCAGAATTTCAGTGTAGCGCAAAGAACCGTGGAGGGTTGTACTGCAATTAGAGCTAGAAAGGTTCTCACTTTTTAAGAGAGAGTGCCTCTACTGAATATAAAACCCCATACAGTTAACGTGGCAGCCTGTGAATGTATGCAGGACACATCTACTGGTCTGCCTGACTAGGAGGCAGAATTCAGCTGTGACCCCACTTTCCTCATATCCTACTATTGACAATAAGACAATAAGTAGCTAGTAAGAGGCTGTGTTTTGTATTTGTGCTGAGAAGAAGGCTGATAACACACTGATATTTATAGTTGCTGCCAGGACAGTCAAGATCATTTCAGCTCCTCTGCTGTGCCAGCGTCTCCANGCTGCGCCAGTGTCTTCAGGTGCATGAGAAGCAGGAAGGGAGCACAGCCCCAATTATTAGCCTAGGGTTCGACCTTAGGTTTAGGATTGAGACCCAAAGTGGCCAATATTACATTACATATCATGCATGTCATGCACAGCATATATAGGTAAGAATCTATCCAGAAGTTCTTTCTTTTGCTCAAGGTCATCCTCTCTTGCTCCGAGTCATCTTGCTCTGGGTGGTCCCTCTCTTGGAGAGGTCTCGCTCCCTTGGTCAGCTCTTGGTCTTAGACACTGGGGCTCTTATCACTGTTCTGGGATTGCAGTTTCGGTACTCTCCCTGCTCTGGGATCATTAGCCGTGAATGGGCTGAACCTTGGTCATTGGGTGGAGAGCAGCTGCACTGTGTATCACTCATTTGTATATTTGTACATATGATTATTATTATTATCATCATTATAATCATTATTGTTCTTTTCAGTGTTATTGTGATTTAGTTATTAGATTGTTCTTATCTCAACCCATGAGTCTCTTTTTCCCTTCACCCTTTTAAGTGTCTCCCCCATCCTTGCGAGTGAGGGTGAGCGAGCAGTTGTGGTGTTTGGCTCCCAGCTAGGATCAAAACTACAACACAGTTTTAAGCTGAAAGAGGGTAGATTTACATTAGGTATTTAGGAAGAAATTTTTTTCCTGTGAGGGTGGTGAGACACTGGAACAGGTTGCCCAAAGAAGTTGTGGATGCCCCATCCCTGGAGGTGTTCAAGGCCAGGCTGGATGAGGCTTTGAGCAACCTGGGCTAGTGGGAGGTGTCCCAGCTCATGGCAGGGGGGTTGGAACTCGATGATCTTTAAGGTCCTTTACAACTCAAACCGTTCTATGATTCTATGAAAACAGTTAGAATACTTTAACTTGTTCAGAAAGTAAAAGCATAAAATCAAAACTACTTTGATGTATAATGAGCAAACTCACCCACCTGTGTATAACAGGCAAATGCTGACCACATGTGCTCCTGAATTACATCACTGATTAAAACAGTTAGAGAAGCATAGACAGATTTGTGCTTTCTTATCCTGGGATTACACACATCCCTTTTCCAGCAACTTACCTCCTATCCCAGTAGCCACTAGAAATTAATTTATATAGACCTGTGCTACCTCTAATGTTACGTTGCACTTTATTGTCACCTACAACACTGATACACACTTATTCACGAATTAAGTCTTCCTTTTAACCCAGAAATTTGCAATGTGTGCGCCTCTTGAGGCATTGCCATGCTGCATAGGTTATTACTTCTTGTTCCAGTATAATTTCACTTAATTTTCCACTTTTTAGGAAAAGACCTTAACGATGCTATAGAATCAAGAAGTTACAGTTCAGATTTGTAAACATTTGTATTATGATCATGCGTGTTTCATGATCTCAACATGTCACTGTTTTCCACAATACCTGAATTTCTGCAGGGTAAATGACTGCTTTGGCCAGGGAAGGCACTATGTCACTTTCCTGTTCTGTGATGGCAAGGAAGAGTAGATCTTCCACCTGCCAACTTGCCTTCAAAGTAAAATCCCTCTGGGTAAGAAGTTGTCAGGGGACATCCACTGGTGCCACAGGAGGTGTGCACTTAATTCAATGGCAGGCATTCATCCGCTGAGAATAGGCACAAGGAGGTAGTGAAAAAATGAAGATCAAGAAACTTGCAACTCCTTTGGGCAGGCATGTCAGAGAGCTTTTCACTTCCCTTTGATCCTTTTCATATACAATGCACTGTATTTGTATTTGAGGTAATTTCCTAGGATCGAAATCAAAGTTACTTTTATCTGTCCCTGTCTCATAAAGTTTACTACCATTAGTAATATCATATGTAATGATCCTCTTTACTACCAAACACTTTACTATAAGGTAAACTACCTCATAACTCAAAAAAATTAATGAGGTGCTACAATAAAACAAAAACTTTTCAGAGTTAGAAAATAATGACAGTAGTTCTCCCACTTCTAACTATTCACTAAAGGGTCCAAATGTTAAAATTACCTTCATATATCAGCGCTTCTGCAGCATTTATTTCAGTCAACTTAAATATCCTGAAATTTCTGAAAGAAACTTTCTACTTTTAGTGTTTTAATATTATTTTATTATCAGAATAAAGAAAATATTATGGAAATAATTACCACAGTAATTAAGTGCAAAAGTAACTAAGTCGTTTAGGAGTCTGAATTTCCATTGACTTCAGGGAAGAGATGTAGATACGCTTGAAAACATTGATGACTTTTAATTTTTCTGAGCAGAAAATAAAAAGAAAGATGAAAAGAAGGGAAAGAAAAAAAATGGGGCAAGCGGAGGGGATAGAAACAAAAAACTCCAACTACTATCTTTAAAACCTTTTATCTTTAGTCTCCAGCACATTGTCTCAATGCCAGTGACACTTGTCACGAATCAGTATGCAAAAGGTGCACAAAACAAATAAATCTGTTAAATAAATACTGAGCAGTGAAAATAGCAAGTGGAAAGTACAGCCATGGATTTTGTCCATAATTTCCCGGAGCCAACATGCACTGGAACAGTATCTTTCTAAACATTCCTCCAGACTGCGACCCCTGAACATAAAGTATTTCCTAACCCTCCAGAAATAACAACTGCAGTAATGAAATGACGCTGTGTGCCGCGTTCTATGATCTTAAATAACATAGGACTAACCACTGTAACTTTTGAAGGCAAAGCTGACAACTTCATAGCTACATATGAAATATTGTTAACAAACACTTTTTGTTGACAAGAATGATCCATCACACAAGAAACAGGTATATAAGCAGAACTTTCTCACTTTGAAGACTAGACAAACTTCTGTCTGTGGTAATGTAGATGAACCTTAACATTGTTTAGTTTTGGAGGTTTTGGTTTGTGTTTTTTTCATTTTTTTTTTTAAACACATATGCACACACACAGTTACTTGTCTGCCTCAGAGAACTTCTCAAAGTAATAATGTTTAGGCAAGTTTTCTGACTGATGTGTCTTCAAAATTCTCCAGAGCAGAAGGGAGTGTTGTCTTAAAGACAAATATTCTTCAGTAGGATTTCACGTGCCCAAAGAAATGAGCATGTGATTATTTGTTTCATCTGGACACACAGTAAAGTTTATCGATATAGACATTCAGCTGGAGGTTCACTGGGTAAATGTTAAAGCAGAGAACTGTAAAATGCCTTTAGACCTAGCACCAAATATCGGTGTTATTTGATGGCAGAATTCAGTCATGACCCTGATTAACTTTACTGGTGATGTATTTTACAGTCTAGACAAGTGTCTCAAACTTTTAGAGGCTGAGCCCAGCCTCCTGTGGGGAGTTACATCAATCATTTCATCATTCTGTCTCTGTAAAGACCTGTCCCTCTGCATTTATCTGTTCTGCCTTCGTCCTCCCTTAACACCACCATTATTCTAGGCAATGCTCATCTTGCAAGATACTTCCTTCTTTCCTACTTCTAAGAATTGGTGAATTCTTAGAGTCATTTTTAAGTAATAGAGACATTTTAAGTATTACCTATCACAGTAGTTAATGCCTGCTAACTAAGCAGGGAGGTTCACACAGCAACCCCCCATACAATGAAATGAGATAAGAAGCTGCTATCTGACCTTAGAAAAGTCAGCACTGTCGTACTTATTAATTCAGTTGTTTAGATTATATTCACATTCCAGCAGCCGTGTTGAGCAGGAGACTAATTAAGAAATGAGAAAAAATATTTCTAGAAGTCATAATTTTCATATGAACATTTTTGAAGGATTTGTGCTAAACTGAAAAGCCAAACTATGCCAGTGAGCAATGCAAATCAGAGGTTTTGAATTGCAGTGCTTTGTAAACCTATCAGGGATGACTTGCAGGGGCAACTGAATTAAAAACTCCTTTGGCAGAACACCAGGTCCACCAAATTGGCGTAAATGCATAACCTTCACTGGCTGATTCTGGGCTTGGAGTCTTAAGGCTTCCTAACTCCTGTTGATTTTTCATGTTTATTCCTGCTAATATATTTCTGTGATGTTTATTAAACAAATAGTTGTGTTTATTCCTTTTTTCCAATCTGGTTTCAGTCTGTTAAAAATGGAAAAAGAATGTTTTATCAGTCTTGCTTTTATTATGGAACCAAAACCAGAAGCATTAAGTTTTTGCTCAACTTGCATTCTTGCTCAACACACATAAATTGTAATAAATAAGCTCTGAAAAAGAATTAATGCATATTTCAGAATTTGGCTTCAAATGCAGGATTATTTTGCTGAAGATACTTCAAACTGACATCAGTAAACTGTTAAATAATTCTACTAAATGTCAACAAATCCATATCTTTTAAGAAAGTAATCTTTAAAATGGTGAAATACTAAGTTCAGACATCGCTCTGAAACAGTCATGTTTACATCATTGTACAAAAAGTTCATCTTGCTAGCTCCAAAAAAAAAATTATCATCATCAAGTTCCTCAGTAATATTTTGCCTTGGAATTTTATGTTTTGCAAAATATTGCTTTATGTAATCACCTACAATTATTTATTATCTTGTAAAAGATAAGTCTTCCATGGAAAATTACTTGCTCAAAACACATATTCCTTTTGTGCATGTGGAGTTATGTGCATTTTTTTAAGTATTTTATTTCTCATCACTGTACACTGAACACAGTTTACTTTCAACCTAAGGTTATGTTTCATTCTGTAGATGACAGAAATTGCTTGCTAGATTAATCAGTCCTATCACATGGAGTCAGAAACAGTACAGTACAAGACATCTGTTTTATATACATGTTTTTAAGAGCAAAGTTGGATTAACACTGTAATATAATGGTGTATAAAATGAAAAAAAAGAAATACAAACAGTTGAAAAATAATTTTCCATTTTGAAACAGCCTTAACTTCCAAGAACATTCTAAACTAGGTCCATCAAAACTTTCCAGGATTGGTCTGTAATTACTTTTACAATATTTTAATTCTTGTATATTGTTCCTTCAAACTAAAACCAAACTAAAAACCAAACTAAAACAAAACCCCTTAAAAATATCCTAAATAGTTTCTTTCATTTTTTACTCGCTCTGTGAAAAAGCAGTTTCATTTGAACTGATTCATTCCTAGAAATATTTATTTTCCAGTAACCTGGTACCTTTTAACATTCTCAGATTGTACATGCAGGGCTATAGATATTTAAACTAACATCTTCTGAATGGAAAACTGCCTACATGGACACAATGATTACAGAAACAGAAAAACATGAGACACTTCCTGTTCAGAGCAAATTTTACTTTATCATGTCACGCTGAAGTGTGCTGAAATAATACAGGATTGAAACTGAGGGACAAGTGCTAGTCAAATTAAGGCATAACAGCAAATATACATAAAATGCTTATTAATTCTAAATTATGCACAGACCAAAAATAAAATCTATATCTGTGAGTACATCAGAACTGTTTAGTCTCCACCAAAGGTAGTAGTAAAACCCCTTTCCTGCTTTCAAGGTAACCAACCAAGATATGTTACCAACCAATGTATAGTTTGGATCAAACACTTACTCAAGCACACAGGCACAAGCTTTAGGTGGGCTGCCTGGGTCAGGGACTACAAACATAAGCAAAACTACCTTCAGGTCAGCTCTGGTAGAGTAACTGTCACATCAGCTGAAACAGCCAGGAGGGAGGGAAGGGATTTATTAGCTTTTCCACTTAAGGGTCCCAAACACTAGATTGAACCGAATGACAAGATAGCTATGGTCCTGCTGGTTTATATGTATCAGGGGTCTATAAAGTCAGACTTACTTTCACCACACAGACAGAAACTGTGGAGCAGGTGGAAAAAAAAGATAAAAAAGCTTTTGTTAGAGGAGAATTAGGGATCAGCCAGAAGCAGCAGATCCTACTGCTGGGATAAGACAAATCCATTTCTTCAAAATTCTCCCTGAGTTGCATGTCTTGCCTTGGCTTGTGCCTAATGTAAAAGAGCCCATGCACTGTCCGCTTTTGAAGACTTCAGGCAGAGATACACCATAGCATTATGTGTTTATGTTTACATCATCTCTGTTTTATGAGGACCTCTCCCTCTACACAGAGAATGAAAGAGAGTCTAATTTTAAAAAGAGGAAGGCAGAAAGTGACAGAAACCCTTACTGGAAAGCAGTGAATTTATCAGTGACTTAAATCCACTTCTGATGATCTTTTATTTTTGTTATTTTTCCTCAGTCACCAGGAGCCTCACATCCTTATTCACATACAAAATGTCAATGTCTGTTTCTTTCAAGCATTTGAATGATAACCATTCATCTGTCTCTCCGCATGCATTCACAGCCAGGATTGTAATGCAGCAATCATCTCAGTGGAGCCAATTACTGTAATATGCTACTCAAGAAAGCTGATAATGGAACCTTATTTATTTATTTATTTCGAGCAGGACATTTTAGTTTAAGTATCAAAAGAAAGATGCCATCATTAATATTAACCAGGGGCATTTTTAGTTTATTAAATTTCTTTAATTATATTTGCTAGTTCTAATTAGTTAACTGTTTTTATCATCATAATTTTTAAGGATTTCTATTAGTTCAGGGTAGAAATGTAATTAGAATATGACATTATTTGATACTGCAGGGAGAATTTAGATTCAGTAGGTAAAATTAAATAATGTAGCCTTAGCTTTTGAAATGTTTTTCAAATAATTTAATTAGCCAATTACGGCTTATTTAAGCTGTGCATGTTATTTACCTTGAGATACAATTCCCAGTGTGGTTTCATTCAGTAGATACGTTTCAGGTTTGCTCAGGAAGTATTTGGACTTGGTGATTTTGGCAGTGTTTATTGTTGTTGAAAAGGCTTGCTTGAATAACAGACCCTACAATGCCATCAGTTTTATGTATATCCCTGTATTCAAGCTTAAATACAAAGTTTCACATGGTTCTCATAAGCTTTCTTGCCATGCTGCAGTAAAACATGTCTGTTGACTACTTAACTTTTTTTTCTTTCAGTCCATCCATTTTTAAGAGAAATTTCCAAGGTGCCATATATACTACCACAGAGAAAATAAATAAAAATATTTGCGATCTACAGTTCTATTTCAGTGAGTAATTTAATATGCTGTTAAGAAATTGAATTAATTCTCTCTTCCCCCTAAAAAAAACCTTACAGACAGAAACATGTCTTTATTTTTCCTAAAGCATTCCAGTGTATCTCAGTTTGCATATCAAAAGCCAGTTGAGAAGCCAGAATCACATAGAGAGGCAAACATCTTTGCTTTATATACATAACAAGAGGCCATGCTCTTTCACCCTTGGAACACTTCAAAGAATGCACAGCAGCACAAGAGTCCTTATTATGATATTCTTCTGTCCTGAAAGGTGTATGAATGCGCGGCACCATTGTATGGGGAATGCTGAATTGCTTTCCAGTTTCCTTAAGAATCACACTTAAGCTGGGTTATAGTATTCCTGCAATTCAAAATACGATGTTTGTAAAATAATGGTAGGCTGAGACCTTGTACTATGGCTAAATGAGTGAAATAACAGGCCTCTGCTGGAGAAGGCAAGCAGATCGCTCCTTTCTCACAACTGGCTTTCTTGCTAAAAGAGTGAGCTAAAGCTGCAGTTCACGAAGGTTGTTGCTGAAGATGGGCTGTGAGAGCACGCAGCTCCAATTCCCCTCAACCCATAGTGAGGCACTGCATCCTAAGAGTGCTTTTTCAAATTATTTATAGCTTAGCCTAACTCACAGTTTGGTGATAACCAAAAAAAAGGTGATCCCACAGCCACCTCTGGCTTAAAATTAACAAGGCTAAGTGTTCTGTCCTCTATTTGACTAACTGCTCCTCATGCCAAGGAGAGGTGAAGATTCTCTTCTCCCTTCAGTGAGCCATTGGGTTGTCTCTGTGTGACATGCTCCTAACACTAAACTATGTCTGACACACACCCACAGGTCAATGTCCCAGCCTGGCCTTGGCCTGTCCCCAGCAAGGTGACTCACCCACTGGCTGCCCTGCTCCTGGCTGAGGCAGAGGAACGCGCCCTGGCTGATGAGCCCTGTTATGTACTTAGAATAATCTATTTACTATGAAGAGATTTCAGGAGGCTACAAGCCTTTATTCTGAAGATTCAATCAATGCAGATAAAAGAGGAGTACGTGGAAATAATGAAAATAGGAACTAGCTTCAGCAGCTCTGGAAAAATATATGAAAACTTACAGAATGAGAGAAAAAACTAGGTCTTGTTTATCGGTAATGTTACTGAGATAGAAAACAAGGAATTCCTAATAAGTTTAGTGTTGCAGTCAGTGCCCTGAAGAACTTTAAACCTAAATTCATGAAAAAGAAGTAGGCTATAATTTGCCCTTAATTGGAGAAAAAAAGAGGGACATAGATGCAAGTTGTTTAAAGTTGTAAAGAAACCTCCAGGGCAGAGCTCACACTGAGACAAGGTTTCTTATTGTTTAGAGGTATGATGTAATAGTGAGATCATCCTCATCTTTTTGTACTTTGAATAAAATTAGTCTTTTCTGTTTTGCTTTCTCAGGCCTCTCAATTTTGGTGAAAGAGGCAAATTAAAACCTTGCTGTCTGCAACACACAACAAAACAGCTCCTCCTCCTCCTCCTTTATAGAAACATACCACAAAAAGTACAGGGTGCAAAATGTTAATAATAACAACACAAAGTCTAGTGTTTCACTGGCAAGTTTCTTAAAGTATTCCAGTTCTGTGAATATTTCATATTGTTAGTTATCTAGGTAAAAGAGAAAGAAACATTTTCTTGCATATATTACAGTCACAATATGCTATTGTATTAACCTGTAGTTATATTTACATTGACCTGTAATAGCATCCTGTATACAACGAGCCATCTCAGTCTCTCTGTACATGCTAACTGCTCAGAAAAGTCACGGCATACAGCTGGACCTGTACTTCTGGTGCTTCAGTGAGTGGCATGAATGGCAGGATTATATGTCTGACACTCCCCAGGATCACCCTAGGATTTCCAAATAAGATTGTTTTGTTTTCTTTTGGTTTATTTACAACTTGGTATGGAAATAAACAAGAAAAACAGTGAGCATCTGAGCCTGAGGATCATTCTCTAATGTGCTCTTTATCACCAAGATCTGAAGGAAATCAGTGACAGGGTTTTCCTGTCTAGAGGGTTACAATGTGCTTTATCCTCTGGGTTGTGCTTAAGGCTGCAATCATACTGACTACAAAGCTTTGCCCTTATGAATTTCTCAAAAATGGGGGCATGGTTCTCTCATGAGAGGAAGTGCAGAAGATGATTATTGAAGGGTTGTGTGCAGTCAATAAATTGGTTTGCAACAACAGAGCATAGCAGTTATGTTTCAGGGAGGAGGGAGGATGTAGGACAGATTTAGGTGATCCCTTTTCTTAAAGAAACCAAAAGAATGAGGTCCTCCCACAATTTAAAAAAATTATATTAACATGGTTTATTGTATGACAAATACCAACTACATGTAAATATACATACACAAAATATATGCAGTGTGTCTTCAATTCTGTACAGCATAATGCTTCACAGCTGGTGGCAATAACACAAAGTAAAACATCTAAAATGTCTAGTCTGAGTTTCTTTCAAATAGAGTAAGATGCCTACATAGGAAAGTACCTGAGTTGCCTGCAGATTGGCTTATGCTCTGCAAAAGGGCATTGACTAACTTACAAAAGGCAATTGAGAATTTTCTTGTTTCTTTCAATTTACATTAAAAGAACTCTAAAAAAAGGCCATTGTAAGAGATAGTAACACTAAGAGACAAAGTTCCCTGCATATGTAAATACATGAGCTCAGTCTTTGTGTGTACTAATGGCTTCTGTTTTATTTTACTGAATTTTTAAAAAGTAAAATGAACATTTATGAACCTACCATGAAGGGGAAATGTAGAAGGAAGCTGCATTATACATTATGCAACTGCAACTTGGAGGGGTTAATGATTTAGAACTAGCTCTAATAGTCTGAACAAGTGCTTACATAGAGAAGGAATTTTTCATGATTTGTAAGAAATTAGATATGCAGTAAAATGAATTGTACATTAATTTAAACATCTGCCTTTGACATACCTCTGAGATTGATGTTCTGCTTATTGGCCTTTCCATAAAATAGTCTTTGCAAAGCAAGAACTCAGGTAAAATTATTTCAAGCAGAAATCATTTGTCACTAGAGCTCAGTAAAACATAGAACACAATCATTTAGGTTGGAAAAGACCTTTAAGACCATCGAGCCCAACCATAATCGAACACTGCCAAGCCCACCACTGAACCATGTCCCCAGGTACCATGTCTACATGCTTTTTAAATACCTCCAGGGATGGTGACTCAACCATTTCCTGGGGCAACCTGTTCCAGTGCCTGAGAATCCTTCTGACGAAGAAATTTTTCCTAATATCCAATCTAAACCTCCTCTGGTGCAACTTGAAGCCATTTCCTCTGGTCCTATCACTTGCTACTTGGGAGAAGAGACCAACACCCACATTGCCACAACCTCCTCTCAGGTAGTTGTAGAGAGCAATCAGGTCTCTCCTCAGCCTCCTCTTCTCCAGACTAAACAACCCCAGCTCCCTCTGTCACTTCTCGTAAGACTTGTTCTCTAGACCCTTCATCAGCTTTGTTGCTCTTCTTTGGACATGCTCCAACACCTCAGTGTCTTTCTTGTAGTGAGGGGCCCAAACCTGAACACAGGATTCAAGGTGTGACCTCACCAGTGCTGAGTGGGGGGGAACAATCCCTTCCCTAGTTCTCTGGCCACACTATTTCTGATACAGGCCAGGATGCTCTTGGCCTTCTTGGCCACCTGGGCACACTGGTGGCTCACATTCAGCTGGCTGTCAACAACATCATCAGGTCCTTTTCTGCCAGGCAGCTTTCCAGCCACTCTTCCCCAAGCCTGTAATGTTGCATGAGGTTGTTGTGAACCAAGCCCAGGACCTGGCACTTAGCCTTGGTGAACGTCATAGAAATGGCCTCAGCCCACCAATCCCACCTGTCCAGATCCCTCTGCAGAGCCTTTCTACCCTCAAGCAGATCAACACTCCCACCCAACTTGGTGTCATCTGCAAACTCACTGAGGGTGCCCTCAGTCCTCTTGTCCAGATCATTGATAAAGACATTAAACAGAACTGGCCCCAGAAGTGATCCCTGGAGAACACCACTTGTGAATGGCCATTAACTCCATTGACCACAACTGTCTGGACCCAGTTATTCAGCCATTTTTTTATGCAGCAAAGATTTAATCTTAACCTTTTAACAACATAAGTTGCTTTATGAAAATTCTTCATTAAAAAAATCTACATTTTGGGATAGCAGACCACATTACACAGGAAATAACTTTATGAAGTCGTATCTTTTCTTATTCATGGCCACATGGACTTTGCTTCATATTTGCAATTCCGTAGGATCATTATGGCAATGACACTGGTTACAAATGTGGAACAGTAATCTGAGGATATCGGTTCTGCATAACGTCAGATTAGTTAATTTTTCTCTCATGGGTTGTTTAATGACTTTCTCTTCAGAAGTTCAAGACACCCATGTCTCAAATTTTGATCCAAGAACTTTGGTAGAGGGAGATAAGAACATCATCCTCTCACCTGCAGCACAGGTAGCATCCAGCAGCACAGGTTATTCCCATTCTATATTTGTGTGAGAAAGCTAACTTCTTCCCAACCTCTCTGTTGTCTCTTGAAGACAAAAGAAGAGTTTTACTTTCACTTTGTACAAGCTTTAATAGACATTTTTTTCCTAGTATGCAGAAAAGCGGAGCAGACAGAAGGTTTTCAGAGCAAGACTGGATTTTGTGTTACAATTGAAACTACAGGAATCATCATGTTCTCTATCTTCAATGATTCTTAATAAAAAATTATAACAACACTAAGGACTCAAAGCGATATTTATATTACTAAAATGCTAGAATATCCTTAATGACTTCATTTCTCTTGAGATTTCAAGCGTATTTAAACACTAGGCCAAATTCTGGCCTGTTGTGCGTTTTGAAATGAAATTATTAAATCTCTGAGTTATTTCAGTAGATTTTATGGGGTACAATTAAAGACACGATTTGTGATATTTATAGTTACCCCAAAGTCACATTGTTATCTGAAAGCTTAACTTCAGTTGCTGTATCTAACAGAAATTATCTGGAAGTCTGTGAATACGCAGATGTATGCCAAGAAACTGAAGAGACTAGAAACTAAGAAGGAACACATTATATGAAACAGTTCTTTTCCTAACATTTCTAGTTTGTGAACATGAAAATGCTCTATGGGGTCACATATTTCTTAGTAACCCTCTGTTGGAAAACAGAGCGTGAGGTGCTGGGTTGCCAATTGCCCATGAAGCCTGAAGCCTTGGTTGCCTCCCTCCCTCCCTGCCTTGCTGTTTCTCATCTTTCTGGATTTCCAGAGATTACAAGAAACCCTGGCTCCTGTGAAAAAGTGATACAGCATGAGTTATTTTCCCTCACAAAGAATTACAGCATTTGGAAGTTTTGTTGCAAAGTAGAATAGAATCAATTTGTTATGATCTTGCACCCTCTAATAAATATTTCACCTTTTTAATCTGGAGCAGAAGCACATGCTGTAAAAATACACAGCCACAAATGAAATGTCTTTTGATGTGAATGTATACAAGTCTTCAAGACTGAATTTTTTCTATTTCTTGCTATGCACAAATACCCTGCTAAAATTAATAAGTACAAATGTATTTTAATATACCTACAGTTTGGGGTTTTTTGTAATGGAACAAGCAGAGGCAAAGATTGCCCATAGACTCAATATTCTGATTTGGAGTCGGATAATTACTTATGCATAATTGTTTTTATTCTCAAACACCAGACATGTATCCTTGACACACAAAAGGCATAAAAGGAGAATTACATTTCTCACTTTACTATGCATGCACATATATAAATGTGCACAGACACATACACACGCACATTATCCTTGTATTCTAATTCTTTCCCTTTATGAGTATCTAGAAATCTTCAATTTTAAAAGGAAAAATAAATCAAATTTGGTTTTCTGCAGAACATATCTGTCCTACTCCAGTCCAGTCAAAAACCCCATATCCAAAAACCTAACGTGCTGTCAAGCTTATAACTGAATTCAAAATCATCTCTCTTTCCATAAGAATCATAAGACAGTCAAAAAATCTGCTCATAAGACAGCCGTTTAATGGGTTGTTTGCTATTTCTGTTCTGGTTCAGTTACTGTTACTAGTACACTGGCTCTGCTTCTGGGAGCAGCTGCAATTCACATTAAAAATTGTATCAATTCACATGTAACTTCAATATCAATGTGAGCAGTAATCTCAAAGAAAAATATCCTTTTACAGAATGTCAATACTTTGACCCTAGAAGAAGGAAGACTTTGAGATCAGATTTAAATTCATATTCCATGTTTCTACCAACAGTAAAATGGATTCCAGTGTAGCTCTGAAGACTGAACCCACTTCAGGCTCCGAATAACCTCCCTGGTTAGGAAGTAACAGTTGTCTCAGCACGTTATCTCTCCATGTTAATTTATTTAATTATCATAGAATCATAGAATCATAGAATGGTTTGGGTTGGAAAGGACCTTAAAGATCATCAAGTTCCAACCCCCCTGCCATGGGCAGGGACAACCTCCACTAGACCAGGTTGTCCAACCTGGTCTTGAACACCTCCAGGGATGGGGCATCCACAGCTTCCCTGGACAACCTGTTCCAGTGTCTCACCACCCTCGTAGTGAAAAATTTCTTCCTAATGTCTAATCTAAATTTACCCTCTTTCAGCTTATACCCATTACCCCTTGTCCTATCACTACCCCCCCGATACAGACTGCCTCCCCATCTCTCCTGTAGGCCCCTTCAGGTACTGGAAGGCTGCTATTAAGTCTCCTCGGAGCCTTCTCTTCTCCAGGCTGAACAACCCCA
>VZTO01026297.1:0-19124 GCA_013400615.1 Syrrhaptes paradoxus | reverse complement strand
TGAGTGTGGTTTCGGGACTATCCCTGCTCTGGGATCATTAGCTGGGAACAGGCTGAGCCTTGGTCATTGAGTGGGGGGACAGTATCACTGTGTATCACTCATTTGTATATTTGTATATAGTATTATTTTCAATATTATTGTAGTTTAGTTATTAAATTATTCTTATCTCAACCCACAAGTCCTTTTTTCCCTTTACCCTTTGGTGGGGGGGAATTGCATGAATGGGTGTGTGGTTTGGCCCCCAGTCAAGGGCAAAGCCATCACACCTAACCAGAAATCATGTATTACATCACCAACAAAAAGAATTTGTATGGGTCTATTCACTACCCGACTTTGAAACCTTGCTAAATTAAATGCCCAAATCACATAAAGTTCTTCTTGCATGCAGACCTCGATGACTGGTGTTTAAACATGATAATCTGTATGGTAACAGAAGTGCCTTTTTCTAATTTAGGAGATCATATTAAACAATATTTTGCACTATAGGCAGCTTCAACAACTTCAGTGCAGAGTAATGCTCTTTCCAAGGTGAAGGTGGCAAAATCTGGTCCTTTTTGAGTGAAAATGAGAACTTGGACCATACTGTTGTAGCATTTTCATGCTCTGCAGAAAACTCGATCATATTGTCTTGGCTCTGCCCTACTGAACCGGGAGTACCTGCAATAACCAGTGCCCTTTTTAGCCTATTTTTTTCTGCAAATTATGTAAAATCAATCTAAAGGATTCATGTGTATGCTTTTATATAATGTTTACAAACACAGAAATTATATGTAAATTAATGTAAATCACTTGTTTGCATGCACAGTAGAAACTACCTGAACGTCATTTTTCAGGCAGCAGGAGGGAAGAAACAAAAAGGCAACTAGCCTATTCCATCGACAGATGGTTACCATGGATAGTGTTAGATATTTCCTAAGTTTCTTGTTCACACTAGGTGCTTAATAAAATATATCTAAAATCCTTTACCTCTCTCCGTTACTTAATTGATTGGATTAATTATACTGGAAGAAAAAAAACAGAGGAAAAAATAGTGATTTTTTTTTTTTGCTTTCACATCCAAAATTAAAAAGAAAATAAATTAACAATACTACATATTTCTGTGAGTTTGTGTGGGGAATGAATATTTGACATTGTGTTTTTAGAACCGTTTGTGATTTTAAAAACCCTCTGGCTTTGAGAGGCTTTCATTTTTTGAAAACTGTTTTATACAGTTGGTCAGAAGTGTCCCTCCAGCATGTTAGTTTTTCAAGAAACTGTTTACACATCTTCCTTTATAACATGCTGGTAGCACATGGGGGACTTAAAATTAAAGTAATTTACCTGGAGGTTTATAACATATGCAAGGCAGATTATAAACAACTACTCAAGAATCTTGAAAACTCAAGATCAGTATCCATTAACTACTGACTATTTTGCAAAGCATACATAAAGATGTAAGGAAACAAGGGAAATGAGAAAAAAAAATCTTTCACTTGTTTAGGTAAAAAGCTTTGAAGGAGACACACTAGGAAGGCAGTGTGCAGAAGTCTCAAGATTTTATATAGATGGCTTTTTTTCCTATTGAAATACAAACACCAGCCCTCTAGTATTGTGTGTGAACAGACGTGCTGGTTTTGGCTGGGGCAGAGTTAACTTTCTTCATGGTAGCTAGTATGAGGCTATGTTTTGGGATTTGTGTGGAGAACAACGTTGATAACACACTGATGTTTTAGTTGTTTCCAAGCAATGTTTGCATTAAACCAAGGACTTTTTCAGCTTCTCACACTGCCCCTGTCTCCCAGCTACTTCTCCACAAGAAGTTAGGAGGGGACACAGCCAGGACCACTGACCAAAACTGACCAAATGGATATTCCATACCATAAGATCATAAGCCAGGTGGGTTGGCAGGGGGGATGCAATTGCCGCTTGAGACTTGCTGGGTGTTAGTTGGCAGGTAGTGAGTGGCTGAATTACTTGTTTTCCGTGGGTTTTGGCTTTGTTGTTTTCCTTCTCATTATGATTTATTATTAGTACAATTAGTATTAGTATTATTAGTATTTTTTATTTCAATCATTAAACTATTCTTATCTCAGCCCATGAGTTTTCTCTGATTCTTTTTCCTCTGATTCTCTCCCCCATCCCACTGGAGCGGTGAAGTAAGTGAACAGCTGTGTAGTGCTTAATTGCTGGCTGGGATTAAGCCATGGCAAAGGATTATGTGCAAACTTGTTAAACTTGGAACTTATTCCCAAGTGTATGGCATACTCTTCATTTGTTCCTGAGTCCATGAGGCAACATCCTTTAATGCATTCCTGTCTTTCATATGGCTTTTGCCAATAAAAGATCTGAGGCTTACTTTCCTTGCTTTCCTTGTATCTCCTACTCTCAAAGCATGCTGCAATCAGGGGCAAATGTACACTCACATGTAAGCATCAGCAAGATTTCCCCAATTTAAGTTAAATGCTTGCATAAATAATTTTGATTTTATTGCAAATTCAGATTATCTTTGTTCCAGAGAAAGGTTGACAAATGCAAAATATTCCATTAATAGGATAGAAGAGCTATAGGACCCATAACTGTGCACAAACATTCCACTGACTTGTAGGTTTGGAAAATATCTTACCATGAAATGCTACAATACATTAATCTAGAAACTTTTTGTTAATGTAGTTCTTTGTTTTCTTTACTGAAACTTCAAGTATTGTAACCTGCTTCCTACATTATTATTTATTTGGATTGCTCCATAAGTTTCAAAAATAGTTTATTTGATGGTTTTCTTCTTCTTCACTAAGATCTTACTTTAGAAATGGAAGCAGTTAATAAATAGCTAGTCATTGCTCAAGCACACATAAAGAGTAACATACTGGCAAAACATAACATCATAGTTTAAGTCACAAAAATGTTAATGTTAAACAATACTTGACACTATTTTAACGATCAGTGTTAATTGTCAGCCACATGTTTGAAGAGGGAAGAGAATGGAAAAGTTGTTCAACTGTTGAATTAAGTCAGATCAGTTCAGAAGATCAGCCAGCATTCCAGTACGGGATGGGCAGCTTGCAAGGAGTTAATATGTTCTTAGCATTTTGTAGTCTAAATTACTTTTAGAAAGTAATATCCATATTGTACCTTGAAGGAAGGCCTAAGCAGTAAACTTTAATGGCTGCTAGAGTTGGCAATCATTTCATAGAGACAAGACACTGCACAAGAAATTGCTCTATAAATAAGATCCCTTACAGAAGAATTAAAATGAAATTCTTATTATTGATGTTCACTAGGAGCTATAAAAAACACAAGACAGCTGGGAAGTAGCACTTGTTTCAAATCACCATCAGAAGCACCTGAAGGACGCCCTCAAAGTCGGTTTGATCAATGATGATTAATACATCGGTCAACTTTTCTGTGCAACTGTAATGCATTTCGAAGCCTTGAGGAAATACATTTGGCAAAAGGAAATAGAACAGATATGAGATATCCCTACTGCAAAACCTTTCTTATGACCATTAATCCAGAAATGTGCCCTACCTTACTCAGCAAAGTCTCTAAATTCTTCCATTTCTCCACCTTAACTCTGTTTATGGGGTCTAGGATTTCCCTGTCCTCATCTCCTTGATGGTCATTCTCTGAAGAGTGACCATCAGCTTGTGGTCTGAAGGGAGATCAGCAATGATGCCATCTGAATGAGACTTATGATCTCCAGTGGCAAGCATACATTTTGCGAGTAGCGCCAAAAAAGAAACTGTTGTGTGATGGTTGCGCTGGATCTCTGACTGCTGTGGCTAGACAATAATATTCTGTGAGCATTTACACAAGGCTGTCAGTACTGGAAAAATGTCATGTGAAGGTTTAAACATTTAATCTGTAGATCTGATGGGGACAATGACTGCAGGTAGGTGGAGACGGGAGGGAAAGAGATTGAAAAGTGTATACCACCTGTTTGAATGAAGGCTTCTATATATCGTAGAAAAGGCAGAAATAAATAGAAATCAAATTGCTGGAACCAATGTCAGAAGCATAAAGAATCCAAACCAGAAAACAAGAAATTACATATTATTACCTAAACTGAATTGGATTACTAGAGCCCTTCCATGAAAGTAATGATATGTTTTCCTCTATAATTTAGTCTTCTTCAGATACCACAAAGCATGAGCAAAATATCCTGACCTACTACAGCACTTTGTGAGGGGGGGTGATTGATATTCTACAGTTAGCGATGACATTGATGGCACTGAGAAGTGACAGGAACCTGCAAATATTTGAATTTTGTTTAAAATAAAACTTATTTTGGTTTGCCAATTTTTTTTTAAATTATTTTCAGTCAGCTTCACACCTATGAAAAGTGACAGATTAATGTCACCAGGGCTATCAATCTGCTATTACTGCACACAGCTGTCAGCTGCCATAGCTGTGAACTTAAACCACACTCCTTAGGGGTGATAGGGTAGCATCCAAACCACTTAAGTACTTTGATACCTGAAGACTATGTATGTATTCAGAATACTACACCTGATAAAAGAGACTACAACAATTTGATTAGAAGTAATTTCTGTCTATTCTATTTGTCAGTTATTAGAGGAAATAGCAACTAGTCAAAATAGCTCAAACAATTTAAATATGTGTAGAAAAATAATGGCTTGCTAGATGCTTAGTTGGACATTATGGTTTCACTTGATGTTTTCCAATACCTAAAAATGTACCATAAGCGCATTTATGATTTATGTTATTTGTTTGATCGTTTGGTTTTTTAAACAACCATGTGCAATTCTGGGAAAAAAATAAAATTTTTTGCAGATGACATTGTATGATTTTGAACACTAGTAACTTAAGTTTACAGACCATATTTCTTGACAATGAATTTTTTTGTTCTCTCCCCTTCAAGTATTTCACTTGGATTTAGGTTCCCTAAGAGCTGTAAAACCCTGCACATGAAGTTTTGCTCGCAGAGCACAGATTTCAGCACCATATGTCTTACCTGTACTGCAGATCCTGTTCCTGAATTTAGCAGGTATAGAGAAAGCAGTGTGTAGCCAACTAAATGTTAACATCTTACTCAATTATAAATTGTCTTGGAAGGAATTTAAACATACTTTTTAATTTTTTGTTAAATTAAGAGCTAAAAGAACTTAGTTTTACTAATAAGGTTGCTAATAAAAACATCAATTATTGTTAATTTTGGCTATATTGTCCCTGAATACTGCTTCCTAATTCCCACAGTCATAGGATGCCAGATAGCAGGCAGCAGTAGCTTTCACTTTCTTTGGCCCTGTAGCCTGATTCTGCACTCTCATGTATACTACCTGCAATGTGCTTACTGTTGTGCATTAAACAGTCTCCAATCAATAGACTGGATTTGAACTGACAGCTATGCTATGTATTTCTCCATTAGCTGAGGCTGATTTTAACAGATACATGTACAAGCAAAGGAAACTAAAGACATTTGAACTCTGCTGTTTTATGCACCATTGAAACACAATCAAAGAATTATTATTTACCTTAGGCTTTCTAAAGTTGGAATTAAATATGTCATTCTGCAACTACATTTCCCCCACTGCTGATACATTGAGGAACGATAGTGTTTAAGACTCAAACAAATAACTTAATGATTCAGGGCAAAAACAGTGATTTGTATTGAAAGAGTCAAGCTCATTCACATTCTGAACATTCATGCAAGAGCATTTAATTTCTTGAGAAGATAACTTTGACGTGTATGACAGAGAGCAGTTAGGATCAAGTATAGATCTCATCATTATGCTTCATTGCTTTACGGAGACTAACTACTGTATGAGGTTTCCAAAGTTGTTTTATTTTGCACATTAGTCACAACCATGTTCTTTTCAATAGGACAATTAAATAGACCATTAGTCATTTTATAGGGTATTTATTCATGAGCCAGGAGGAAATTGTTATTCTGCTCTGAGATGAGCTGGGTAATTCTTGACAGATAAAATCTGAAACCTTCTTTGGAGATGTGTGCATATCCAGATGCCCACCTTCAATTAATTCCAGCAGCAAGGTTTATTACCCTGTCCTTATAGAGTGCTTAAGTACCTACACAGTAAAGTTCCTTTCAGCTCTGTAACAAATGAGTTACTGGATTGCACAGCTTGTCTCTCAGGAAAGGCAGTACAAATCCAGGGTCAATTAAGTTTGATTTCACTTAGCATACAGATTCACCTTTAGATCGGCTGAAATGACACCACAAACCTGATTCTGATCTTTCTAAAGTATGATTTGAAAGATGCCTGGCATCCTTGTAGAGAGGTAAAATATTAAAGGTCCTTGAATTTGTGTCTTCTTTGGCCAAGGCAAGCCCTGCTGTCTCTTTGGAAGGTCAGGGCTAGCAGATTGCAACTTTAAGTAACAGACTCTATATGAAATATCCAATCGTACAGGTAGACTGTACATCTAATTGATGACCATGTTCCAGCCACACATGTAAACAAGTGCAGTGCCTCCTATAGCTCTCTCTTTTTCACAGAGAAACATCTACACTGCTTCATTACATTAGTGTAATATCAAACATACATTTGGAGGTTTTCAATTGTGTCTGTTATACCTCAGTTTAGACTGCTAATCTGAGAGGAAGGCAAAAAGGGAAAAGAAGTGGACTGCTGTGGAAAAATGTACCAAAAAATTTACCTGGTTTATGAACACAAAAATTACAGATAAAGAATTTTCCACCTGCCTGCACTTTACATAGTGCAACAAGGCCTGATAAAATAACTCCTTGTGGTGGTGTCTGCCAGACATTAATGCTTTATTCTTGTGTATTAAAGGGTAATATCTGAGAACAGGAGCTGTAATCAAAGTCATGAGGGTGGTCTACCAAACTCATTTTCATGTTTTAACAATGAAGCCTTTAACCAAATCCTTTAGCAACAATTCATTAGTAAGCTCACTATTTTCATTGGTGCACTGATAAAACCAATGACAAATCCACACATTTCAGACCGTCCTACAGCCAAGTCTGTTTGTTTGAATCAGATGGAGAGGTAGGTTCCCTGAACTCTAGTGATGGCCATGTGAAATCACTGTGTTAGTTTCAGCTTCATCCCTCAGGGACGGTCAGAGTAACCATTACATTAAGTGGCACTTCATTCTTGGGCTAGTCTTTTTAATTATATTAGCTGATTATAGACATGAGCAAAAATGGCAGAACTGGTGACAAATGGATTTTCCAGCACAGTTCATTAAAATACAGTTCATTCAAATATCTTGCTAAGGATGTCAAATAGGTGAAAATATGTAAGATAGGCAAATCAAAACTGATTATAAAAGCTGCTGAAGAAATAAGAGTAAGATAAAAGTTGACATGAAAGGTTAATTTAAGCAGTGAGGCTGTTTTAAGACCACTGGTCTTAAATGATCGTGTAAGACCACTGTGCTGAGATAATCGAATGATTGTTTCTTAACTTGCTGCAGTCTGGCCTCAAGTTCATGCAGACATGGAAATTGCCTTTAGGTAGCTTGGATACCAATGAAAATATCTCTCAGGATAGGATGGACCACAAAGACATTGAAGCAACTGACTGAAAATTGTGTAGCTAAGCTACAGTGACATCAGGGGCATAGCCTAATTTATCCAGTGGTGATGGTAGTAGCAGGTGTGTTATATTTGTAAAGTTCCTTGTACAGTCCCACTAGTGAAGAAATTTTTTGTTTTGAGAACTGTGAGGTGGTTTTCTTGTGAGGTTTTTTTCATTCCACAGTTTATTGGTATTTTAATGTGGTTTTCTTTAAGAATGTCGTCTCACTGAGAGGCTTTGATATAGGTAGAAGATGTGGAATGGATGTTAGATATTAACTTGCGAAAAAGAAATTCGGTACTGTGACGGAAAGAGGCAGGGGAATGTTCTGTTGTTTTAAGCAATGTGCTTGGTGTGAGGCAAGAAATTGTGCTTTATTATATTACTAGCAGTATTATTACTAGGTTGGACTCACATTGCTTTGACCAATATCCATATGATACTAACTATATGGAACAATTCTTTAATTACTGGTATCATTAACATTCTGAGTCAAGAGTTTACAGTATATAGTAATACTAAAGCAACTAATAAAGAATGGAATGTTGTTTCAGAGTGCAAACACAATAACAGATCTTCAATCCAAAGAATTTACAGTCTAAATAGTTGAGAAAAATTTTTGTCCTTGTATTTTTTTGACTCATTTTTATTTTAAAGACAGGGAAATTCCTGAAGTACATAGTCTAGAACAAGTACTTTCTTAACTATACATGTCAATTATGAAACCTGAATCCCTTTGAATTTAGTAGCAAAGCTTCTTGATTTCAGTGGGTCCAGAACTTTGTTCTGACATTAATTTCCTGTTAGTTTTGGAAACTATCAATTCCAGAAGTCCTGCAGTTTCTAAAATTCAAAGTTTATATTTGTTCTCTCTTCACTCTCTTCTATAGTATCACCATCTACGTATTGCTGTGTGGTACAGAATGAATGTCAAGTGCTCCCCATTTATAAGAGATATAGATTTGAAGTGCTAATATGCCAGCTATTGACATTTCTAAAGAATACTGCTGATTGGTATTGCAGCCTAGAAGTATTTTTTATACACTAGAGCAAAGGGGATACATCAGCAGTAGCAGTACTCAAACATAAAATTTTGACAGCATGGGACAATGGAGAGTATTCCTCCTTCAAGTCACAGAAAAATCAGTTTGGAACCTAAGGGCACATGAGACTTCTTAAGAGTTACTGTTTCTTACATCTTAATTTCTCTCACACTTTGTCTTTTTTTCTACCTGCAGGCAAACATCATCAGCACCTTACTATTTCTGCTGCAGTTATATTAACCCCTCAGTACTCTGTATTTTCTAATCTGTTGTTATTATTCTTAAATACTCTCCAAATAACTTTTTTGTCAACCTTGTCCTCAAAGGCAGACAAAATCCAAACAAATCATCAAATCAAATCCCCAGATCTATGGTTAATAACAAAGGGAATGAAACTGACTACAGCTGATTTCTTCTTGCCTCTAGACTGAGCAGACTGCTTTATTGCTCCATACCTCTTAACCATAGGACTCATTATCTGAGAAATGCAGATAAGATTATTGCAATAATTTCTTCCTAATCCTGTTTCCTTTGTTCCTGTGATGAACCGCCTGGATGCAGCACCTGCCATCACAGACAACCATGTCATATAATCCCTTTCATAAACTTATCAAAAAGTACTTAGGCCTCTTGATCCTGCTATTGCAATTTTGTTCAAAACCATCACAGCTCTTTTTGTTAGAATACTCTTTTTTTTCTCATCCTTAACTCACAGTAAGTTTTTACCCATTTGATCTCTTGCCCAACATTGTATACTGGTAAATAAGGTGAAATGATAAGCGTGAAGTAAGAAAATGAGCTATTTTAACTAAGAACAGTCAGAGCCAGTCTGTTGGCATTGTGTTAGACTAAAGCCTGATCCCTGAAAGCCTGCTGGGTTGTATCTCTATTCTGTTTGTGGGGTACTAGGATTAGACTATGCAGATCAGTGTGTCCCACACTGATACATTGATTTTTCAAGTGTAACCTGTAGAAACATGCATGTGACAAGAATCACACATGTTATAATCAGCTTAGTGACTTCTAAAGTAGGACTGTTTCTTCTTATTCTAAAGGAACAATTAGACTTTGATTTTCTTGAATCATATCTTACTTTTTCACAGCATTTTCATTTAACCCTCCTATGGTCAATTAATATACCCAGTTCCTGCTCTTTACGTTAACTGAGGAATTCTATCTTTTAATAGAAACATTTCCCCTAGTTGTTAAGTATATTACATTGTATTTGTACAGTAGAATTTCATCTTTTTTCTATTACTTACCTCTTCAAGATGACTCCATTAACAACATCACTCTGAGTTGATGCCCACATTCAGTAAAACCTCTTGCAATGTTCCTTTTTTGTCTAATTTACAAACTTCTATCCCTCTTCTTGTTTAAAAATAACTTTTTATTCATCATCATGTTGAATACTTTATGGAAGCTCTAACAGATAAGACGACTGTGAAACAGTCCATCTTCTCTAAGAAAGATGTGAGGTCAGACTAATACTATTTTGCTAATGCATATCACACACACATCGAGGCTTTTCATTTGACTCAATTCCTATAATAACTCTTTCCTTTAAGATTTATTCCAATTGCTTAGCCAATGTCATTCTGAAAGTTCTGTAGCTGCCTCAATCATTTTATTTCCATTCAACCAATACAATTACTAAATATTGATAAATCCTTTATTTTTCTGCAAGCTTTTGTTCCATAATTATTTAAGTCATAACATAACTAATTATCACCATTCCCTAAAAGACAGAATAGAATAGAATAGAACACTATGACTAATAATTGTATAATAATATCAATAAAACATAGAGTAATAAAATAATAGTTTAAATACAGGAAAGTACTGGAGTTTTCCTTTTCCCCCAAATAAATCAAGATTATGTAACACGTTTCTGAAATCTTATATCTTCAATAATGTTTGAAATTAGAAAGTTAATTCCAGCTTCATCTATTTACAAAAATAATCTGTGCACTGTGCTAAAACAGACCCATTTTTTGAATCAGAATAAGCTTTAAAAGTATGTCTATTTTAAATTTTAACATTCCATTGACTTGGAATTATAGTTTTCAGTTAAGGTAGGCCTTAACTGGGCCTTAACCACCTGTGACCTTTTGAGCACTTATTTACATACCATTTTGTGGCCAAAATCCTTGGTTATTTACATTATTGTGAATGCTGCTTATCTAGATGGTCCAATAAAACCATAGAAGAATTTTGTATGGATGTAATATTGTAAAGGTCCTGTATAAAACAATATTATACAATACTATAAATCTGTGTTCTAATTCCTTTAAAAAGGAATAGCAGTAGTGATATTCCGGCTGAGAAACTAATGAATTGAATATATTATCTTGAACTAGACTGTTAGCCTGCAAGTTAGTGTGAATAGTGGACAGTACACAGTAGTGATGTCCCTGGAGAGCAAAGGAAAAGTAGGAATCAGAAACAATGTGACCACCACAGCCTTCGTACCCTGTGGAAAAAAAACAAACTGAACCTTGCTTTCTCTCTCTCCTAAACAGAAAAACAGTTTTAAAAACAAACAGAAGTTTCCTCCTCTTTGTTCAAGGAGATACAGACAAGCCCCTTAATTTTCCAATGAAGTGTTCAGTAAGGGTCATTATCTGAACTTTTATAGTGTATGTAAAACATTTCAGAATCATTGAGTTTGAAGAACACTTTATAAGAGCATAATGTTAGGGGGTTTTTTTGAGATTTTTTAAAAGTTTCCTTCTTTTCAGTCATTGCAGCTGCATTTGTAAACTGAACAAAGTTTTCAAAGGGAGTGCAAAAATGCAAGCTCTCTCCTTCCACCTGTAAGATCAGTTCTAGCTTTTCTATACTGTGCTAGAAAAATTACTGTTTAAGCAACACTTTCCACATGCAGTACCAATTGTGAACTAACAATTTCTGCGCCAGGAAATATTCATGCCTATAGGGACATAGGGACCTTTATTGGATTAATTTAGGCATACACACAGATTTTAGGAGAAGTAAGTAAATCAGGAAACACAAGACAACTCAGTCTTATGGTAGTTTTTTTCCATTTGATGTTTAGCTTAGAGAACAGGTTTACACTTTGGCCAAAATATATTTGTCTTTGGGTTAATTTGGAAGGTATTTAGTTATCTAGCTGGCTTGAGCACTCAGTGCTAGAATGGGAGATGAAAGTGCTTTTTTTTCACTTTGCATTTTGCAGGAAATTATATACTTTTCTTATTATTCATATTAATTTATATGTTACATTTACAGAGAGCTTCAGGATGTTGGTGGATTATTTCTGTTTCAGCTGTTAACACTGATTATTTAAATGGAATGTATTATCTAAATTACACTAATCTTAAGTGCTTCTTGTGACACTTCTCTCAGATATAGGGAAAAATATAGCTGAATATTTCTATCAGTGTAGGAAAGACACTTCAAGAAAGAGTGTACAATGAGTCTTGAAATACTTATGATTGATACCATTTAGTGGACACTTAGTGTCATGTATCCTTTTAATGCCTCATCATTCTGCAGCATTAATGACATATTCAAAGACTATAGCAGACCCTTTTTATTGCTTAAACATTCAGTAGTGCCAAAAGTGCCTTTGGCTTGTTCATGTCTCTGTCCCCTGAGGTACCTAGTTCAAAATCTTCCTCTGTTGGTAAGTGAACTTGCTTTTGAATATGTTCTCACCACACTTTGCCAGAAGAATACCAACATCATCCAGTAGTTCTTGTTCCTTGAAGAGAATCACGTAGTCACAAAATCCAAAACACAGCCTGCAACACCAGACAGATATTAATATGCAGGATACATCCCTTCCTACTTGAGCCTTCCCCACCCAGGTCAAGATACAACAGAGAATAATTCTTCACCATAATACGTGTTGATCACAGTACATAGAACAGACTGAAACTTTACATACTTTTTGTTTGTTTATATGATAATAAAAGAGTTTTGGGAAAGAATTTGAAAGAGAATAATTGAAAAAGTATACGTAGGGAGGCCTATGTGTGGGGTGGCATGACTGGTAAAAGGCAGATATTTGCTTGATTGAAAAGGTACACATACTGGAAAAAGGATTCCTCCCTATGAATGAAAGGGGACTGAGAGATGGGCAAAAAGATTACATTAAGATAGGAAGAATAAAGCTGAAGCTTTATTGACTACAGAAGAGAAATCAGTGAATGGTTCCAGAGGAAGTTTTAACATGCGCAAAGTAACAGCTCACATAAACAATCTTTGCAACAGTATTCTGAGGGAAAGTTCATGGACAAAATTTTGTTTGCTAGAACTGTAGAAAGCATGTTGTAGAAAAGCAAGATACAATCAGAAGGAGCAGTATGAACAATAAGTTTATTTATATAGCTGAAGACAAAAGACTTTAGTGAAGTAATATAACCGTACTCATCCCTATTCAACTCACTAGAACTGCAAATCAATGTCTAAAGTGAACAACTGCAGGCTGCAGTGACAGAAAGCAATTTTTTTCTAAGATGTTTGTGTGCAGATGTTATTATTTAACCAGGTAAATCTTTGGTTGTAGGATGGAGAGGCTATAACTGATGCACACAGGCAAAGTAGTTTTAATCACTGTGTGCACTAATAGTACCTCTTCTGTTGACTTCTGACAATCGTATAATTTGTAGCATTTTAATTATATAGTAAGACTTTAAAAATGGTGAACTAAATAAATAAAAGTCACTTCTGTGTAACTAATGCAATTCCATAATTTCCATAATAAATATTTCTTCAAAGGACTATAATCAATGATCTTCTTAAGTATTTTAAAGTTTTAATATCAAAGGTCTTTTTTTTACACAAAACATTCTATAGCAGCCTGCAAAATAACACATTTTCACTGCATTATAGAAAATCAGCCTAACTGCTTTTTAAATGAAATAGATAACATAGTCCTGGGTTCTTCCCAGAAAAGTAGAGTTTTACTAGCATAATTCATGAATAGTCAATATGATTATCATCATAATGAAACTTGGGATATGCCAGGTTTTTTAAAATCTTTGGCACAAAGATAACTAACTACCTGTCAGAGGCAGTTGCAAGGGATTGCTCCTTTGTGTACATTATGATCGAGTTCCAGTGGTATGCAGGGTAGAGAGTTTATTTTATTCTTGTGACAATGATCATTGCTGTAATGGGGACAGCAGAAGTTCCAGTGTGATTTCTACCTATTGTGTATACATGGGCTGCTAAGGAAGCCTATTCATCAAAGGTCAAAGACTTTGATGACCCAGCAATCAACAAGCTCTGAATAAGAGGTAAGTAAACCCCACAGGCTACTGTGCAGAATAGAAAGACTTAATAACATCTCTGTAGACCCTTAAAACCATGGATGTGTGAGGAGTGATTTAGAAGCAACCTATCTAAGGAAAACAGAAAATATCTCAGGGAAATCCAAACTATCAGCTTCCCAGAAGTCAGTGAGCCAGTAAGTATTAGACCTTTGTGGGAAGGGACCTACACTTATCTGCAGACACGTAATTAGAAATACTTGTTTTGGTGTACTTTATCACATTGATGGTGTTTTCAGTAACATTACCTTGTTTATGATCCCTCAAGTGACAAAACGCAGCATAGCAGAGGAAGATGGGGTTTCAGCAACCTAATTCAGCATGTTTGGAGAGCAGGAAAACAACATAAAACCTCTATTCTAAAGACGATTATTATCATTTCTGTATTCACAGATGTGGTTTTGAATGTAGTCAGCTGGGTACACGTGTTCTGTGCACATTATGTATTTCGTGTTTGTGCTTTAATTTGGGCAGCATTTAGGTGTTATTACATTTAAAGAAAACCTGTAAAATACATTTATGATTACACCAATTTTTCTAGTGTACCCAGTGCAGGTGCCCAGGTGCTGGCAGCAGCAGCAGCAGCAACCGGGGGGTCTGCATGGGCGGTCCCCGTGCCGGACATAGCTGGTTCCTCAGGAAAAGGAAAAGGAAGCTAGGAGGGAGCACAGACCACAATTACTGGCTTAAGATTCAACCTTAAGTTGAACCCAAATTGGCCAATGGTATATTCTATATCATGCATGTCATGCCCAGTATGTGACGAGGGACTATCCAGGAGTTCACGCGCTCTCTCTGTGTCATCTCTCTCACTCCCTCAGTTGGCTTTCGGTCTTTCAGATGCTCAAGCTCTTATCTCTTGTCTGGAATTGAGGTCTTGGGATTCTTTCTTGCTCTGGGATCATTAGCTTGGGACAGGCTGAGCCTTGGTCATCAGGTGGTGAGCAGGATCACTGTGTATCACTCATTTGTGTATTTCTATATTATTACTATTACTCCTATCATTATTGTTTTCAGGTTTGTTATAGTCCAGTTATTAAATTGTTCTTATCTCAACCCATGAGTCTCTTTTCCCTTTACCCCTTTAATTCTGTTCCCCATCCCTGGGACGGGGGAGGGTGAGTGAGCAGCAGTGTGGTATTCACTACCACCAGCTGTGTTAAACCACAAATCAAAGTACTGGCAATCATTGTGCTTGGTTATAAAAAAAACATGATAATGGCATGGAATTGGACAGATTCATTATCATGACTTCTTGCAACCTCTCTTACCTTGTTCAGCCTTCAAAATTTCCCCTCTGTTGTAAGATCTTTCCTTATGCATTATTTCTTAGAGAGAGAGTGAAAACATGTAAGAGACATTTTCTGTACCAAGGAAGAAGAGATAATCATGGGGCGACATGTCTTCAGTCTAAAATGATAGAATTCTATTTGATGGAGTCTTTCAGGAAAGCTGGGTTCCATAACACAGCTGCAAAAAGAGTGAGTTATTGCTGATGATCAAAAGGAATATAAATTTATTGTAACCTCCATTTAAAAAAAAGTAACAAAAACCCTACAACAAACCTACCAGCAACAATAATGAAAAGACTAGTGGAGACAGCATTCTGCAGCTCTCCGAGTGCTATAAATAGAGTATATTTGTCCTCCATTTTTTTAGTGCTCTGACCTGATTGGAAAAAATCCCAATTTTTCAATCCCACCTGAGTGAGACTGCCAGTCCCACACTCCTGCAGAAATGTAATGATAATTCAAGTTGAATGGAATTTGGTATTTATACAGACCCTACAGGATACTCCCTTCATATTTTTAATATATGTCAGTGGGGTTTTGTGGGTTTTTTAATTATTTTTAAGTTGAAGCCTTGTTGTAATATGCTAATGCTGGAACACAATGACAGACGGTGCCTGTAGCAGCTGCTTTCCTCAGCAGTTGTTCTGAGCTATGGAGCATATTCTGACACAGTTCAGCTCTGTGTCCTTACTCTGCACCCTAGACTGGCAAAACAGTTAGAAGTTATGCTTGACAATCAGCATCTGCTCAAGTCCTGATGAATTAAATTTGAAAGACTATGCTATGGAAGCTATAGCAAGGATATGATATGCTTACGTAACAGTACTAACTAAAATGTTGGTTTTGCCCATGTCTCTGAGTACAGGCCAATGGTTTTAAACATTTCTTGCAAGAGTCTGTGACCCACATGTTGGCTGCTTCTGACGCCTAGACTAGCTAGATTAAAGGTAAAATGGCTTTGCCTCTGCAAGCTAAAAGCAGATATCTATTTAGCCTTGTTCAAAAGGAACAGGGTGTGAACAAGTGCTTTACTGAGCAGGGACTGATAAAAAATGTACTTCAAAATTAAAAATAGAGAAATGCCACAGATTGCTCCAGGAGACTGCAAGACAGGTGATTATTTGATTTTTACAAGCAAAAACTTACTGTTCTATTTTCACCATCAACATTTTACCCTTGTAGCTTGGTTTTCCTAGAGAGGTGGTGCATGGAATATACTCACGTCATATAGGTACCACAATCAGCCTGTGGCAGGACAACTGGTGATACTTCTGCTTGAAAGGACGTAAGTAGCTGTAACTCTCCTTCAACCTTGACCATCTCAATTCTATCTGTGTTTTGTCTGTTACACATCTGTAGGGCTATATAGTAAACTGTCTGGGGAAGGTTATATTGATGCAAATATCTACACAACTCTGAGAAAAATTTGTTCTCAGAATACCTTGGTAATATAATTGTGATGTTAATTCTAGGAGTAGCGTAGGCAACATTTTAACAAATTTAATATCCAGTTGCTGAGCCAGTGCATGTCTTTCAATCACAGCCTCTTCTGCCAGCCCTGCACTACTTTGTACCAGAGATTCAGCACATGGCATTTTATAGAGTAGCCCTTCACTTTGTCTAGGATTTACTCTGACAGGTTCCTCCACTTTTAACAGTATTTGCTATAGATGTTATTACAGGAGTCCCCTTTCTTACATCGCTGAATAACAGTCCAATAACCAGCAAGGACATGTAGACCTGGCCTCAGCTATCAACATTGGAATTTAACCAAGTCAGCACATACTGTGCTGTAAAAGGAGCACCATTTCATTACAGCATCATGATTTGCGAAGCTACACTGAAGGATTACATATGGCTTTATGAAATATCTTTAAAAAGCAAAAGCTCTGCTCCATGGAATTTAGTCAGACACTTAACCCCCCAAAAATATTGTTAGGTTACATGAGAGAGAGAGAGAAGGAATGGATATGGAACAGAACACTTATCAAGAAACCTCCAGCCTTAAAATTGCCCCATAGTACCACAAAACCAAGATATACTCTTAATGGTAGAAGAAACTGTGTCTGGTTAGTCTATAAGTGATTTCAAACTTTTTTTTTTTCTCCTCTGTTCTGTAATAAGAATGTAGGTGTTACTACTGACTCAGCCTAGTATTGGACTCTGATTCACTAGAATAAGATTCTTCAGGGATGATATGAAAAACCTTGTCATGAATGTACAATTTGCTTATGGCAGAACATATCTCCTTGTCCTTTCAGTCAGAATTTAACTTTCTTCTGCATATAGCACTTGCAATTGAATAACATCCTCAACTTTGGTAAAATATTCGGTAGTTTTTTGTATAAAGATCTAACATTTTTGCTACCAGTATTTACAAATTGACTGTCATAGTGGTTCTTTTAACATCTACCTAAATGTGACTGTTTGTAATATAAAATTTGCACTGAAATGATAAAAAAGAGCCTAAAGAGATGAGATTATTGACTCACATATTTATCTTCTAGATATCAAGAAGGTCAAAGTCAGTTTAGTATTTAATAATCAAATTAAATGTCATGAGCATAAGTATGTAAACACTATTAATAAATCTATGCATTTCATTTCAAGCAATGGTGTATTGCTTAGGTTTAACACGCTTGATAATTATTTTTTAAAATATCACTAAATATATTATTACTACTGTATGCAAAAAATAATCCAGATTGGGTTTCTTTCTTTCATTTAACAAGCAGTTTTTAAAATCTCAGACAACATATACTAATACTTAGTTTAATACATGCTGGATTAGTTCAGATCTGCCTAGCACCTTGGAATTGTGAAGATTTTATAAGAAATACATTCTTAAAAAGAAATACATGGAAAAATTACTGTTAAATGTACCACGAAAAGTAAGTAATACAGTAGATAGACATTTGTGTATCATAGCTGAACTTGTATCAAGAGCTGATCCCCTGTACCTGATAACATATTGTTGCTACAAATTAGCTTAAAGAGACGTAAAACAGAGTTCATCGAGTGAAAATTGTTGATTAACATTTGAAGGTGTGATTTGATCACTGCACTGTGTTGTTACATTGAGAAGGCAGAACTCTTTCCTGGCCAGGATAAAATCTTCACACTCCAGATATGATCATCCCCTGCATGGGTGTATGTCGACAAAGGTATCGTTATGAACAGGTAAGACTTTTATTGTACAGGAGCAAGTAGAACTGAGACAATCTAATAACAGTTATCCAAAGACAGGACACAACTTTCATATTCTGAATGCAAACCAAATAAAATGCAAATGATTGCTCAGTACTAGAACATTTAACCAAAGCCCATTTAGGTCTGCATAAACCGGAAGGGAGATAACATAATTTTGTTCAACATAATTTTGTTCAACTCAAATTACCTCATTGGTTTTCCTTTTTGTGAAAATACTTCACGTCTTAGCAGAGAAATATCATAAAATTTGAAAGTAAAGGATAACAATAGCACAGTTGTGCAAAGCACACATTTTTCTCAGTTAGCAATCTAATTAAAAATCAAAACTGAATATATGATAATACAAAACTTTGCTAGTTCCACTATTGTAAGCTACTGTTATTCCACTTGAGTAATTCTCGTCTTTGACATTTAGTTACACATAGTGAATGGTAAATGGAGGACAGACCTGAAATGCTGTCCACAAAAATGGGGAAAATAAATTCAGTCACGCCATATTGATATCAAAGTAATTATTAGAAATTAAATGTTAACAGACATTAAATGTTAACATCATGTGAACAGACTGGCCTAAATCCTTTGAAACCTTTGCTCATTCAAAACTATTTTAACATTCAAAATTATTTTAACATTTATGTTACAGAATACATTTAGGAGACAGACATAAAAAAAAAACAAACAACATTCCTTGGTCAGATAGGTTCAAGCAGTCAGGAAACATCAACTGGACAGTAAGACATTTCTACATTACTTTTGTTAAATCTTGTGACTTGT
>VZTO01026290.1:1194-14082 GCA_013400615.1 Syrrhaptes paradoxus | reverse complement strand
GTATCTAGAAGGATTTAAATCACTGATTTAATTTTCAACAATAAATTCTCTAATGAAGGCAGAATAAAATAAAAAAACCTCCTTGCCTGCAAATTTACTGAGTTTTACTAATAACTGATTTGAATCCCACAGTTCCCTCTTTTTCAAAGCTAAGGGTCTCTCTGAAGAGAGGAGAATGCAGCTGCGTGTTATCTTCTTAAGCCATAACCTGGACTGCTCTCCACTAAGCTGTTGCTCTTCCATACTACACTCCTCTAGGACATTCTTTCAGGATTTTTTCCGTAATGTTGGCTAAACCTCCATCGAAATAATAAACTTTGTTATGCATCTCCAACAGTTTTCTCTTGCATTGCAAGTTTGCAGGTTGCCTGACGGTATTGCACTTCTCTCCTCTCCCACAGTTGCACAAACTCTCCAAATTTTGTGAAACTGTTCCCCAGTCCAGTTCCATGGGTAGCTTGATGCCAGCACAACGAGAAGGCGGGAATGACCAATAAAACTGTCTCGTGGGCAACAACGGGATCTGGGGATAGGGGACCAGCGAGCCCTGTGGTGAAGATGCTGAGCGGGGATCTACAGCCTCAGGCAGGTACTCGGGTACCACAGGGTCTGAAAGACTGGAACGCAAGCATCTAGGAATCACGAGTCAGGTCTCTGTCAGTTCTGAAAAAGCGTCATGTGTGACCACTGCCAAACAATGTAATCCCTTTGAACTTGTTCTCTGCCAGTTCAGTGGCGATGGCAGAGCTCGTTCTCCTCACACCGATGTCCCAGGATTGCACTGCTTGTGCTTGGGAAGCACTCAGGCGTGACGGCAGATACCTGTGGAAGCCTTCCAAGGTTTTCAGCTCTTAGATGATCTGTGAGTTTTATCCTTCACCTCTTAAGAACCACGTGTGCACCATGAGCACAAAGAACACTAAATTCTGCGTTTAGCATCAGAGAGCTCTTACCTCCCCCTTCGGGTACCCGCTCCTGCACTGGGGCCAGCCTAGAAACTCATCCTGACACAAGCACGCTGCGGGGAAACGGAGGAAATAAGGAACCTCCCTTCCCAGCTTCTTCCACAAGCGATGTGTCTGGCACAGAAAACCAGCCAGGCCCAGTGGTCAGGGCCAAGTGCCAAGGAAAACCAAAGAGGAAAACCAAGGCACCAGGAAACGGAGGCAAGATGCAAGCAGAGTGCCAGCAACACCCATGGCAGAAATCAGAGAAGGACACTCAGCTGGGGCAAACCACACCAAGGACACACAGGCAAGAAAAACGGCAAGGAAGAGACTTGAGCAGTCGTCTTCTTGGGCTCAAAATTAGGCTTAAATCCTCTTTGGAGGTCCCATCTTCTGAGTGACTACACAAGCAGAGTGGAAACGTGCAAAATCTATCTTGTTAGAGTTGGGAATGAGGTGTGTGACACAGGATGTCACCACTGCAGCCTCTATATCCGTGAGTACGAGCACCATCACCACAACGCTCCTGGGAGGAAGCAGAGCAAGGAGAAAGCAAAGCTGCAGCTCTGCTCAAGGCGTAGAAAAGATTCACATCTAAAAACATATCAGAGACCACCCTGTTCCCACCACAGAGGGGGTTTGCTAAGAGCTATTTTGCTTTCAGGATGACCTGCCTGCCTCCCCCAGGTTGCAGTGCCACCAAATCTGTCACTACAACTGAAAGTTGCATCTTAGCCCAGTGTGAGTACAGGAAAATCTGCTGCAAAACGTTCATCACAGGCAAAGTGCAAAGACTGTCACCCCTTCCCGGCAGAGCTCAACCAACAGGCTGGGGCGAGATGGAGCAGGGAGCCCAGGGAACGGCTCCCCTCCTGCGTCCGTCCTCGTTGTCTTCTCGCTATCTCCTTAGAAGAGATTTTCTGCTCAGCCATGTTTAGTTTGGACCATTTATTTCTTAAAAGAAAACCAAAATTCTCCATCCTGGGAGGAGTTATGAATCACAGACTAGGGCAACTGCCACCTCAAAGGTGTTTTACTCGCATGTGAGCCACGAAGCTTCTCCACGTGCGACTGGCTGTAAATAAGAGAACTCTTGAAAGAGAGACAAAAGGATAAAGAAGCTTCAGTATAGACTGTTAAAGACACTTTTCTTTGACTTGGTGCCTGGCAGCTTACGTCTTCCACAATCCGATAAATAAATTGCAGGTTTCCCACAGAAGGGAAATCACATTTGCAGCCTCTGAGGATGCGTACAGTTCTCCCACAGACCGTAACTGGGCATTTCTTGGGCACTAGCCAAGCTAGAAGCAGGTTTGTACCAGCACATCAGCCTGTTTTTGCACCTGCCTTTTTCACAAACCCACAGTACAACGCACATGGATCCATTCCCTGAAAAATTCAAACTACGTGGGACTGAGCAAAACCAGGGCCAACCCAAACCCCTACTGACAAATGACCTGGAAACAAAGTACAGAGCAGAGACTGCGTGTGCCTGTTTGGGTCAAACTAACCCTCCACCACAATAAACGTATAACACTGGACCTCAGCAGCCAGCCATCTCCAGAGTCATAAGCTGCTCGTGTGTGCTTTTACAGGGATGGTGATTTTGGTTTTTTATCTTCTTGGTGGTTTTGTTTCCCAGCACACCGGGAGGGTACAGGGACCTCCCAGCTTTGTACCACTGCAAAAAACCCAAAGAGACGTCACATCAGTCAGGGGACCTCAGAGCATATGGTATACGGGAAAATGCAGAAAAAATTCAACCCCTGCACATGTGGGGCTAGGGTCCCACTAACCCAACTCACTGACAGCCCCAGAACTGGCGCTAGGACCGATTTTGCCAAAGGAGTGCTGTGTACAGCGAAGTGCTATTGTTATGTTCATAAACAGCATCTACAGAATCTGTGAAAGATTCTCCTTGTGTATAAATCAGGGCAGATTTGGAAAACAAAGCTGAAAACATCTGCTTAGGTACTGGCCTGATTTCCCTGTGTTTTTCCACAATTCTGTCCTCAAAAATTAGACAATATCCAATGGGCACATCTACCTTAAACTACTCTTCATCTGTTGTTCATCATCTGTCAAGGGTATAGCTGTTACGTGAATATCACCATTTTCGTATAAGACACACTGTTTTAATCACGGCCCACAGTGCTCATCTGCAATGATTGCAGAACTTAGAAAACCAGCCAAGCCTTTGAGTAACAAGTTAATTTTCCACCAGAAAACTTGGACAATTTCTGCGCAGTTCCAGACCTCAGCATGAAGCTACACAAATCCTTCTGGAATCTGTTCCTTTTGCCTCCTGTTAAATTCATGACTGCCGAAGCAAGACATTCTTCATTCATAGCTCTTTTGCTGCCAAAGCAAGTGGAATTAATTTTATTTTTTTTTCCACAAGCAGGTAATCAACGCAATCAGCTAAGGCAACAGGATTTACTCCTTGGTTTAAAACCTTTTCTTTGAGGGTTTATGGCTGGGATCATAGTCCCATTCAAGCAAGATTAAATAACATTGGCAAAGGATATTCAAAGTTGGCAGAGAGCAGATACCTCCCCTCCAGAAACGACAGAGAGGGGATGTACAGCACACCGGTACCTGATCTCAGAGCTGGGCACAGAGCAATCCCCACACCGAAGACTGTGAAGGCTTGAGCAGGTGATAACAGCCTGACCTGAAGCCCTAAAGCCGAAATTCTGATGAGATCCTTGGGCAGGCACCACCCCACGTGAACAAAGGAAAACCTAATGGTTTAAATCAGATCACGGGTAGGATATGGGTTTTGCGTTATATTTAGCTTCATTGCGGCAGGTATTTCAGTAACTCTGAAAGAATATTCCAAATGAATCAGTCTGCTCTTCATTGCACTACAGAAGGAAACCTCTTCTTTCCTGTACAGAACTGATTCTGGTCCTTCAGGCAACTGGATTTTCTTCTCTTCTACTCAAAAAATTTGGGACAGAAATAATACAGTTTTTAATCTTCCTGCACATCTTGGAACTTTTTTTAAAATTATTTTCTGCCAATCCTCTTCTACTGAGAACTTTCACGTGGTTCACAGCTAATATAATCCAACATCTTAAAGTGGATGGATTACAGAGAATTATCCTCCAGGTCACATTACAAGGGGTGAAAGGAACCTTTTTATTTTCTCAGACACAGTTTTATTTTAGAGCAGTTCCTCTCTTTCTTACACCTAAACCAGGCTCAGGTAACTCCCACGTGGGGGTAAACGCGGATTTTACCACTCTGTGAAAATGCAAAGCACAATCGGATCTTTGGTACCTCGTCCCATCTGCCGGCACGAGTGAGCCTCTCGGTGTCAAGACCAAATTTTTAGCACAAGTGGTGGCCAAAAGGCAAAATAACCCTGTTCACGTGCAGCAGAAACACTTGGTGAGAAAGATTTCTGGAGAAGGTTCCACAAAGGTCTCCTTCCAATTTCTGGCCAAAAGTCAAGAACAGCTTTCATGCTCCTGCATCCACGGAGCGGAGAGAGGAGCGTTGCATTGACACACACAGCTCTCTGCTCTGCCTTCCTTTGAAAAGATGTGTTGCAGGATTTACCTCTGACAGCTGTGGGTTGCTCTGTCCTGCTCTCCAGGCTGGCTGCCAACGCAGACGTTCAGTGAAAATGGTCACACAGGCGGATTTCTGTCCCCACGCTGCTTTCTCCACTCAGGGAAGGTGGAAAGCACATCTTCGCTGAGCTTCACATAATAATAACAATAAATTCAGCCACCAAGCCACATGAAAAACGTTTTTTGACAGTGTGAATGGTTTCAATAAGCTGTTCCAAGGGTTGCGTAAGCTCAGCAGTCTAACCTCTTTCACCAGGAACCTGGATATCCCAACCACGTGCGAAGGCACCAGCTGTCTAGTGAGAAATCAGAGTTTCTGCACTGAGACACAGGATATTACCCAACTCACACAGGAAATTGCCCAATTTCTATAAAAGCAGTATGGTATCAAAGGTGAAGAGACTAAGGAAGTCGCTGAAGAGTGCTCTTCCAAGCTTTGGACAGCAACACTCTTTTCTAAAGCCATCCTTTACAAAGATCATTACAGTGACAATCTGAAGCTGTTCCACAACTGTTTGGTCCAATGTGATAAAATAAAATCTTTACTGTCTGCAGTCCTAAAAAAGCAGACTGCTGCTCCAGCCAATACATCGTCTCAGATAGTCACCTCAGACAGATCTCTTCAGAGTCAGAGTTGACCTCTGTAGGACTGCTTGGGCTGTATAACAGTGCAGTGGGGGATGTAATCTGGGTCTAGTCTGTTGTGTTGTTAATGAACCCACTTAAACCAAGCACTTATGTTTTCATACTACTGCTTATCCTCTTGGCTCGTCTTCCTCCCACAAAGAGAGGAGAATTTAAAATCCTTATTATTTGCTTTGTAAATCTTTTCTAGTTTCCTAGGAAAATCTCCTACTGGATTTGTTGCACCAGCAGAAGATCCCAAACTATGCACTTGGTGCTCAACATACTTCTAGGCATGCATTTGTGCACAAACAACTGCCAGCTTGTTTTGCATTTAGTACAGGACAAAAGCATGAACTACAACAGACTGCTTGTATACAGCCAAAACAGGCACCCATCACTGTTTGTGCACGGTAGCTAACAAAGCTGGTGAACATCAAGCCCAGTAAGTGTTCAGAATATGGTGATTTCCAGCAACTGGATAAATCAATGCTAATGTTAAAAGTCAAAAAAAATAGACTTCCTAGTCCCTTGATGAAAATGATTGTTCTCCAAAAAAAAAAAAAAAAAAAATTATGTGGGGCAATCCCTGGAATGGAAACATCAAATCTTCCACTCTGGAGCCTCAGGTGTACTACTCCATAAACACTTACAGTGGTCATCAGCACCTGTTCCATTGTTGCTCTGGTATAATATTAGATTTGGACAATTTGTGATGGATTTAATATAGCAGCTCTTTGTGCATACAGCAGAAGGGATTGCAGCTCACCTGCCAAACTGTGCTGCACTTCCTTGCACCGCGGGGCTGAAGATGATGAACTGGCTCAGCCAATACACCTGCATGCAACTGACCTTGGATCCAACAGCCTGTGCTTTCATTTTCTTCCAGAAGAACTAATCTGCATGCAGATCTGTTTGCAAAATTAAACATTCTCACTGTATTTAAAGTGTACTTTAAGTCAATTTTTTTCTGCTACTGAATTTTTGCATCAGTAATTATTTCTTGGGGATCAAAGTCTAGCTGAAAGCTGCTTAGATGCAAGAGCTCACCTGCAGGTGATGTTCCTCAACTGTGCCAGAGGTCTGTTTGTGCAGCTGCTGTGCTGCTGTTAAAGTAGGTGAAGAATGAAATCTTGTCGTGACTGATTGAGTTGTTTTACATCTCTGTGTCCAGGACATTTTTCTCTGGACTGATTTGGAGCAGAGAATTCTGCGGTTTCTACAGATTATCAGTAGACTATTCGCACACACTGCCAAGGCTGCAAAGTCATCCTTAATGAACAAGGAGACAGGAGATCCTGACAGACTCCCAAATACAGTTCTTGACATAGTTCATGTCAATGCTTCTTGATCACCACGTGCTGGATGAGCTTGAGGAAAAGCACCGAGCAGAGCTGTTTCATGACAAAGAAGCCTCCTGCCTCTGAAGAACACCAGAGCATCTTGAAGGTCTTACTGCCCATATAAATGATATTGTATGTATTATGCCAGGTAACCAGGATGCAGAGGTGATTCCTCTGGTTTCCCTTCGGTTGATGAGTCTTCCCTATTCTAACAGTTCTCCTGAGGTGTGAGGATCAGCCTGAAATCAACCTGCAAGGAGGATCTGCCTCAAATCTCTTGAAAGTACCTGAACAATGCTAAGAATTAGACCAACGGTGTAAGTCCGCAGGCTTTTTACGCTTAGCTCTGCAGTAGTTGCTGTAACACATTTTACATCCTTTTCCATAAAGCGGTTGGTTCTGTTCCAGTATCCTCACACTCATTAATATAATGATACAACAACAAACTTCCTAGCCCTGAATAACAGAGAGAAAAAGAAAAAAGAGGGATTATAATAGATAAATAAGGCAAAAATAACTCTGAAAAAAAAATCTTGAGTTTCTTTAAAACCGACAGCACACAACAAATCAAAGATGCAAAGCCGAAGTCACCTGCCATCGGGGTGGCACTTGCTGAAAGCAGCCTGGCAGCCCAGGGGCTCAGGGCCACTCCAAGCCACCTCTTCACAAGTGCAAGCGATGGGACAGAGAGAAGAGAAGTAACGTGACGAACAGCTGCTGGAGGGCAGGGGAAATAGGTCCTGGCATTCCGGGTGGCCTAGGAGCCCAAACTGACACCCCATGAACAGCTGAATTTTTTCAGACTGCATTATCACTTTGCTTGAGTTTCAAAATTTTGTAATTCTTTGAGATATTACAGAACATATCCACGAATACCACATAATCTTAAATTTTCAGGTATGTAAAGCGATTTCATGAACTAATTGCTCTGCACTTACTCCAGATTTACCTAACTTATCATTATTCACCATGGAAATATTTCCAGGGGCCAGTTCTCCCCATCTACAGCTGTGACTCAAGGTGACATAGGAAGTGTTGAAACGGCAGATCTTGTTAGAACACTAATATCATTAAGACAGAAGTTAATAATTCTGCAAGCTAACTTTATGGCTAATTAATCATACAACGTGATGAGTGCTGGAGGCACTCTATTCCACATGCACACCCGAATTTACCCGCAGGAAAGCGCACCTCAGCGAGATAGCTTTCTGGCTGAGATATAAAGCAACAAAATGCCGAGCTCAAAGAAACCCTCTTTTGAACTACTAGGAATTCAGGCTGTGAAATAAAATCTTTTGCACTTAGTGAGTGGTACACGATGCAGTGTCGTTCTTACCTCCATGGGAAAAGCCTTGAAATTGACGGTGTGCTCAGACCCACGCTGGTTTTCTCTCCCCCAGTGAAATCGAACATCGTGCAGTTCAAACTCGTGTCCTCGGGGTAACGGCCCCCCCATTAACACTGGCAAAGAAGGCAAATGGTAAGGAGGTCGGCTTCCCAAGCAGACAAGCCCCTGAAATAATCTCCAGCTACAATGCTTGTCAATGCACGAAACACGTTTAACTTCACTTTCCCTTTCAGCAACTTGTGCTCCTCACTAGAAAATGATTCTGAAACCATCACCCACCGTGCAATCCCTTTCTGGCTCAAGGGAAGTCTCTCTGTTGGTAGGATATCCTCTAAAGCATCTCTTCCCGTTACACGGTCGGTCGTGCTTCTTCCACCTAACGCGTAACACGTGTCCAGTGCCCAAACTGCAAGCAGCCTGGGAACGTGTTTGCAATTAGATAACAAAGAGGGTTTGGGAACTCCAGATGGACTGCGTGTCCTGAATTAAAGGATGAAATCAATCACCAGTAATGACAAATTAATTTTTAATATGTGTCTTAATCAGTTTACTTTTTTCCAGAAATAACTTTTTCTTTGCTAACTTTACAGCACATGAGGATCTCTTGCACATGAACTGGACAGAGTTTCAAAAGCATTTAGTGCTCAGCATTTCCCATTAAAATAATCTGGCTAAATGGATTTGTCATCAGAGATCCCCTGTGAGGAAAAGAAGCCGCAGGAGTTTCCTGCAATCCCTGAAAATTGGCCAGAATACCAGGTCAAACACAGCTTATTAACTCTTTTCTCCTCTTGGCGGGGATAACGAACGTCATCTTCCCCGTCCCAAAAATGGAAGAATTATACCCAGTTTACAAACGGAGGATGGGAAATTATATAACATGAAATCTAAGGAAAAGCTGAAACTAAAACCAGATTTCCTACCTCCTCAGTCATAAACTTTTATTCTGTTTCACATTTTCTCATATTTCAAGACTCATCAGTCAGGCATCACACTGCTTCCTAGTTTACGAAGAAATCTCTCCTCCCAAGTCTCCAACGGTTTTGCACATGCCTTTGGCTGTGTTGGTCCCACCTTAGTAATTATTACCACTAAGCTGCAAACTGCCCTTGGGAAAGGCAGAGCTGAAGGAGCTGCATTTTGGCATGCAAGAGATGACATTGTTTGCAGTCACTCTCACTTCCACAGGAGAATCCAAGAACCTTCCTGATCCTGCAGAGGGAACCTTCCTCCTTGGGAACAGAGCTCTGCTTCTGGTGAAGGCAGGGACTGGAAGTACAAAATTTCTATCCTATTGCTAATCCACAAAACTCTGCGGAAAGAAATGTCCTGTGTTGCGACAGTACATGGAATTTATCATGGAAAGGAAATTATAGAGGAGAGCGTCATTATTAAATAACAAACCCGTCCTTTTTAAAAAATTCAGTGTAAAGCTGAACTGAGTCCCTCACTCCCAGCACAGCTGTAGCTCCCAGGACTACTGGGATCTCAGAAGGAAGCAAAAGTTGGAATGTCTCATCGTTTGACACTGTTCAGCTGTTTAAATGCCCCCAATAGGCTGTTACTAGCTAAGATTGGTTAGAGTCACTTGGATGCTCTTCCAAACCCACGGTAAGAACTACCACAGTGCTGGAAAGCACAACGGACGTTTTTCCTCCCTAGTCTCTTGACAGTTGTCTGCTTCCTACAGAACAGTTTACCCAGACGAAAGGTCTGAATGAGATGCTGCAATTTCACTTAAGTTACAATTGTTTCTTTTATTATTTGCTTCTAATTCTTATTTGATGAATGACACCAAAAAAACCCTTTCAGAAATGAGAGCGACTTTTCTACCTGCTCTTCCTCAGTATTGTAAGCGTGTGTAACTGGGGTATCTCTCTCACGCTGCCCAATTCTGTGGTTAGCATTCAGAGCCCACTCACATGAATGGAAAAAACTCTTTTAACTCTTTGGATTAAGGACAAATTTTGCCAGCTGTACAAAATAGTTCAGCATCACACAGTCTTAAGCAATAGCCTGGGCTGCTTCTGAATACAGACAACGCCAGTGAATTAGACACCACAAGAGCAAAGTCCGGACATGCTCTGAAGTGCTCTGACTGACCACCCGGTTTGGTGGGAAACGCGCAGCTCCCATCGCAAACCTTGCTCTCTGGGTACCGATGCGAACAGACACGGTCCTGCCGGGCGCAGCCGCTGCCGAGCGAGCGGGACCGGGACCAGCCGCGGCTCCTGCGCTGCGGGACACGCGGGCAGCGGCTCTGAAGGCAGCGGGGGCTGCAGCCCCGAAGGAGAAAGCCGGGTCGCAGCCTACCTGATTTCGACTTCAGGGCAATCTGAATTGAATGCCCGTCGTTGATCACTTCACAGTCACGACACACGACGTAGTTGGGTGACAAACGCACTTCCAGGAGCGAGGGGTCGTATTTAGCCTCTCGGGAGTTCAGGTTAATCGGCGACTGGTACTCCCCGTTAGCGTCCGGGAAAATCAGCCCCCACTCCACTCCTGGGGCACAAGGCACAGGCGTTACGGTGACACCCGGCACCCTGCGCTGCCCGGCGGCTCCCGGGCCGCCCAGACCCCCGCGCCCCCACCGCCCGCCGCCGGAAGAGGCGGGGGCTGCCCCGCGGCTCCTCGGCCCCCGGTCCCCGCCGGCGGTGCCGGACCCGCCGCCCGCTGCGGGCCAGCGCTGCCCCCACTGCTCAGGGCGGCCGGGGGCGATTTCCCCCCGCTCCGTTCCTCCACTTCGATCCTCCCGCCGCCCCCTCCGCCTCCTCTCCCGGCCGCGGCGAAAGTTTCTCGCCGCCGGAGCCGCCGCCCGCTCCTCACCTTCCTCGTAGCCCCACTCCGGAGCCTCCTCCCGGCGCGGGAAGGGCTCGGCGCCCTCCATGGGGCTCCTGACAGCCATGGGCGGGCGACCTGCGGGCGGCCCTGGCTCCCGGGGGCCGGGCGGTGCGTGTCGGTGTCAGCGCGAGTGTGCGGGAGCGCCCGCCCGAGCTCCGCACCCTGCCCCGCCCTCCCTCCGCCCTCCCGCCCCCGCCGGCGGGCGGCTGCGGGGCAGGGGCGGGGGCGGGGGGCGAGGTGGCAGGCGGCGGAGGGGGCGGAGGGGCCGCTGGAGCCTTCCCGCTGCCCTGGGTATCCCAGCCCTCGCCCGCGCGGGTGATGTCCCCGCACCTCCCGGGTGGGCACGGGCGGGCTGTAAGGGGACACCTGGGGACAGCAAGTTGGCCGAGGGGAAGGGCAAAGCCCTGCCTCTGCGGGGAACGAGCCGGGCACCGGCACAGGCTGCGGGGGGACTGGCTGGAAGGTCTCGAGGGGAAAGGGGCTGTGGGTCCTGGTGGGACAGGGCCAGCCGTGTGCCCTTGCCACGGAGGTGAATGGTGTCCGGGGCTGCACCAAAGTATTGCCGGTGGGTCAAGGGAGGTGATCCTGCCGCTCTGGTCGGCACTGGTGGGAACGCAGCTGGGGTGCTGGGTCCAGTCGTGGCCTCCCTCCAGTATAAGAGACGTGGAGCTGCTGGAGAGAGTCCAGCACTGGGCTGTGAAGATGCTTAAGGGGATGGAGCATCTCTCGTAGAGAGCCGGGACCGTTCAGCTGGGGGCAGAGCAGCTCAGGGGCATCTCGTCACCGTGTACAAACACCTGGAGGGAGGCTGCAAAGAGAGAGGAGCCAGGTGACAGAACCAGGGGCAGCGGCACACCCTGAAACACAGGAGATTCCCTCTGAACATCAGGAAACACTTTGTCACTGTGAGGATGACCGAGCACTGGCACAGGTTGCCCAGAGAGGTTGTGGAGACTCCCTCCTTCGAGATACTCAAAAGCTGTCTGGACCCAGCCCTGGGGAACCTGCTCTGGGGGGTTGGACCAGGTACCCTCCAGCCTCAGCCACTCTGTGATGCTGTGCTTCCTCCGCACACCACAGCACTGTGCCCAACTATGGAGAGATGGAGGCCCTCAGTGAGGATCAGGGAGCCACTCAAAAAGCGAGGGAGACCCAGTCTGTCCCTTCCTTTCTGAAGGAGAGTTGGTGCCTCCACACACTTTACAGTCAACCCTTCACTGAGAAAATGTCCTGGAGTGTCGCTTGAAAGCCTCCTGCAGAATATACAGGATGTAGAGTTTGGGGAAAGTCTCTCCCTGACAAGAGGATGCCTCAATTTGAGGATATGAAAGGACTCCTCCTTCTCCTTCGCCTACAGGCATGGATGGACCTAGAGAACGTTCATTTTGTCCAGGGAAAAAGGAAGAAGGGAGCTGGAGCTCTGTAACAGAGATCTCCCCTAGGCTGTGTCCCAAACACTCGCAGCGAGGGGAATGGGAACCCAGCACTGACAGTCTGCAGCCCAGGAAAGGTAACAGAGGCACTCAGATGGAGTTGCTATAACGGTGAGTGGAAGTGCTCTTTGCTTACTTAAAGACAGTGACCAGACCTCCCTGCACTCTGGTATCCCAAGAGGATACCATCCTGATCCTGTGCTGTTGATCCCCAAGGTCTGATCTGGGCACAGACCTCGCTGTGCTTCACTGCTCCCCAACGCAGCCCTAGAACCCGTGGGTCCTGTGCAGGACTGGCAGGGGAGCAGAAACCATCATCAGGGTGAAACTGGGATGGAAGAAGGACTGAGCTGGAACTTTGCTAATGCAACAAGAAAGCACTGGTTCATGAGCTGTGTGCAAGGTGAAAAAAAATAGGACAAAAGAGGCCGAATGTACCGGTTTGGGGTTTTTTCAAGATCAGAACAGAAACACAAGTTTCCTCCTGCAGGATCATTAGTTACTGTCTTCACTAATGAAGGCTGAAGGCAATATATCCTACCCAAACAAACTGCAATCGTTGTGCAGCTTATTGAGGCAAAAAAGCAAATAGAGAGCACCTGAAATTAGTACAAACAGAAAACTCTGATTTTTTAACATTCCCCTGCTCCTTGAAGCACAGTACTTCATTCATGCCCTCTATTAAGTCCTTTCCTGCGGTAGCTTTCCTGTGGGACATCTGTTCCAGAATTTCACTCTTATGAGGGGCAACATCAGCAGAGCTGCGAG
>VZTO01026281.1:0-67833 GCA_013400615.1 Syrrhaptes paradoxus | reverse complement strand
TCACCAATCAACAACCACTCTGTGTCACTACCAGTACTCACCTGCCAATGGCGTATCTCTGCCTACTATTTTGACATTCACCAGGTCTGAAGGAGAGAATTCCAGCATACAACTAATACATTGCCTTTGCAGCTCTGACATTTGTTTTCAAAGTAGTCTTTGAAGAACTTGACACTACAAATAAGGTCAGATGGGAAAACAGAGCAACTCTCCTTACCCTAGGAAGACAACACAACCACATAAGGGACTGGACTTCATACCTGCTGGGGATTCCAACAGAATTTAATCACAAACTCTCTGTACTCCAGCAAAACTTTTCTGGACTTCAGTGGAATTTCCATTTGAATAATGATTGCTGGATCAAATCTTTGTCTAAAACACAGATATTTAATTTTCATAGGCATTTCAAGGAGGGTTCTTTGTTACCTTGGAAAGTTTATCTCATTTTTGTTATAATGAAGGTTCCATATGCTTCAGCTCATAACAAGACAATATGAGAAGCAGGCTCAAATCATTATTTCCTTCAAATTCAAAGGCAAATAATTACATTTTTAAACAGATGAGAACAAATGCAGCCAATGCAATGTGGAGCTACACATGAACGAGCAACCCAGTCTGTAAATGTTTCTTATTACAATCTGTTTCTACAACACATGGGCGTGAGCAACAAATAGAAAAACCAGCGTTGTATATAATAGAAAAAAGAATTGGAAAATGAAGTCCACTGTTCTCAGATAACAACATTTGGGTCCTAAAATACTAAATTCCACTATACCACTGCCAATTTAAAAAATTGTAATGCATTATAAAAGCCAATAAAACTTGCTATTTTGGTTTTGTTTACAGTACTTTTAGCCACAATAAATGCTCCATTTGTCAGGCTGCCACGAGCTTATTCTATAGAAAGCCTGTACAAAGTAGGAAAATAGCCAATAACATACACGAACAAAACAGGGTGGCTTTTATGAGAGCAGATGCCCTTTTATTTAATAACTAAATATTACATCCAGTCTTGCAGACAGTCTTTATTTAAACATACCTTGTACAAAGTCTGGCAAATTTTTCCAACTTCAAAGGAAGCCCTCTTGCCTCCTGAATCACATTCATACTTCTTGCTCTCACCTTCAAATGTTCTGTAGGACAATGTCCTCCATACACCCTCTAATTTCCACTTTCCCCCTATGGTTTCCATCAGAACAACCCCTGCTTCTTTTCCTCATCTGTTTCTAAGTGCGCTAATGGGCTTTGCCTGTCTTGCACAGGTTTCTGATCACTTTTATTTTGTAAGTATTATATAAATTGTCACTCTGTATGCTGACAATTTTTTTGAAGACTTAAAGAGCAGATCAACATTCAAGGCTGAAAAATCCTGCTGCCCAGTCAGCCCTGAAGAACTAAATTCCTATCTAAAGAAACATGACTACTTTCTAACCATGACAAAATTACTCAATTTTGGCCATACCTACAATTAGGGGTGGAAAAAGCAAACTCCCCTATCTTTATGAAAGACAGTAACCACCTTCTCCATACTATTAAAGTAAATTGCACAGTATCAGCAGTACTGAACCCTTTACTTTAGAAAAGGGAGACAGGAAGAGTGAGGGAGAAAACTAAAATAAGGTACTATTAACAAGTGAGTTAAAAAATTTTGCCTTGCCTATTCCAGCTAAATAGCTAGGGATCTACAAACATATTTTCAACACAATTCCTTCATCTGTTCTTTTCCTCTCCTTCTTCTGATTTCATTTTCTTCCCATGAATTTGGTTTTCCAACCCACTTTTGCTTACTCACACTATTCTCATTGCATCCTTCATCCTGTGTTAAACAAATATTTTGAGATCAGTATCTTGCTTCTCTTCTCCTAATAGCAGGAAGCTGATGTTGTGGTGCCTTATCCTCGAAATCTGCCACTGAATTTCAGTTCCGAGTCTTACCATCTCTTTTCTTTGAAGAAGCATCACTCAACCTATTCTGCTCACCCTGTAACACTGAGCAGAACAGGCTGACACTATGGGTAAGAAAAACCACTATGTAATTTTAATTACATTTTAATTGTACACTTAAAATTTTAACAGCCTCCAAAACCACTGGGATACTTGTCTAGGAATTAGAAGTCTTCTAGCCAGCACATTCAACCTGTGCATGACAGATGACCTTCCGACTCCATCTTCTTGCCAATGCTGAAGATGGAAAGTACTAAAGGAATTTTCCCACTCATTTTGCTGCTTCTCAAATGCACCACTCTGCCTTCAGTAGATATCAGTAAATATCTATTGAGCTGATCTAATCTTGTTCACCTGAAATCATTAGATTGCACCCAAAGATTTTTGCAAAATCTTGGTTTCAATTCACAAATTACAGAAGGAATTCTGCAAAAAGCAACACAATCACAGCATTCACAAGGCTTCTAACCTTGATTTTACAGGTAAAACCAGCAGCCTGATCTGCTGAGCAGCTCTAACCCGCTACACAGTGACGAGGAGAATTTTCTACACCAGAAGGTACTTCTAAAACTACCCCTTCCTAAAAAAGACCATCAAAATCACAATGATAGAACATGCCCATCAGCTGTCATGGGAAAGAAGGACCTTTTCATCTTCGATTACTGTGTTCAAGTTAGATACACTGAAGAAACTTGTTTCACAAAATTCCAACAACATATGTGTCCACAGTTAATGGATAAAAAAACAACACTCAAAGCCCAGAATTGCCCAACATTTTCATTACCAACAAATGCACACTGAAAAATGCAGAAGCATGTTTTGTGACAAATCACTCAGATACCATACCAAAAGACTGCCCCAAAAGTCAGTAAGTAGGAAAATTAAGGCAAGGGGCTGAGCACAGACCACATTGTGTATGAGGGGAAATGAAGAAAAAAACAGATTATTTATTAAAATAAGTGATGACATTCACAAAGATGAATACTATTACTTTCTGGAAGTCAATTGAAATGAGATTTACAAAGCAGAGTTTAAAAGAGTGACAATGTAACACCACAAAACATATGGGAACTGACACATTTTCCAACACCCTTACTAAGGGGTTAGCTAACATCCACTGGAATCAAAGGAACTAAACGGTCCTAGTTTAGTTATTATTTTGGCTAAAGGCTATGTGTGAAAACTTTAACTTTAGAAACAAAATAACTGAAGGTATGAAAATTAAGGCCAGTTATTTCAGCCGAGTGTGTGTATATGCATGTGCATACGTACAGAAAATGGAGAAGTATTTCAAGCCAGATGGCACTCAGACTCTGACTCAGAATTATGACTTATTCAGAGGATGTGCTTGCATTTGTTGTCAAAATGTAAACGCTGGGAATATTACTAGATAATTTGAAAATATTGCTACAAAGCTACAACTGAGTGCAACTTTTTGTTTTCTCCCATAACTGTCTTCTTCCTCACTACTAAGTTTCCTTTATTTTTATTACATGTACTGATGGGTACCATGAAAGCAACAGCAGAAACCCATCCTCCAGGCTGCTCATTATTTCTGTGCCTTTGACAAATTTCTCAGTTACTACTCCTCCTACTTTTTACTAGAATTCAGCAAGTTTTTTCTCATGCTTTAACCACAACACTTTGATAATTTCAGTTACAGCCTGCCATTTCAACCACTATTTGTGTTTGTTTGCCGAGTAGTTGTTTTTTACTATTTTATATGATCGATGTAAACAGAGAAGCATCTTATCTAAGGCCAAGATTCCTTCACTGTATTATGCTCAAATAAGCATTTTTTACAACACTGCTGCAATCTGGGGGGGAGGGGGGGGCGGCAGGGGAGTGTCATGGNAGGGAGGAGGAGTTTCTTGAGGAATTAATAGAAACCAGAGAGAAGAGGAATTAAGTCACAAATAAAAACTGTCTCCTCCAACAAAATTTCTGTAAGAAATCATAACTCTACCATCACCTGCCCCCCTCGAATTCACAACATTCCAGGCAAGCATTGCATCTTAAATCAGCTGAACGTATAATAAAATTAGCTCTCCAGGAAAACTAATAAAGGAACGGACAATAAATAGTGTGGAATTAGAGAACAACAAGGAGAAAGCAAATAATGATGACATAAGTAACACCACGGTGAAAGCTAACGGAAATTTATTCTTCTATTGATGTGTTCATTTAGCACACAGGAGAAAAAAACACTAAGCACAGTAATTAAGAAAAACTACTGAAAAATACTTCAGTAAATTAAGAAACATCAGTAAATGAGTGTATTTGTTTATTCCATGATAATTCAAAAATTGGTTTTGATGTTAGGCATTGTCAGACCATCAGCAGTATCAAGGCAACTATGAATTACTGAAATGATTGAACTGAATTTCAATTATTACAAAAATTTATATATGCTTTAAAATAACACATTAATTGATCACTATTTACATTTACACTGCAAGAGTAAAAGAGGTGTATTTTTTCTGCAATAGCAGAAAAAAAAAATTGTCATGTATTTCTCAGGAAAAAAAAACAAAACAAAACCCCACAGGATTTTACTGCAAAAAATAAAACCATGTCAGAAACCTAAGATCTGAAAACTTTTATGCTAAATGTACCTTCTATACTAAAGCAGTATCTCCCAAGCTTTTTGAACTGCTAAAAAAAATCCATAAAATCTCTCAGCATCTGGAGCCTAGTTTTTGACACTGGAGAAAAACAGCAAAAGTAAAAAAAGCCTGTCCAGTTCCAACGAGAGCAGAGATGCGAGGGACACAGATTTACAAAGTTAGCACAGAGTGATGGGCACTTTTGCACCAATACAGAAAGAAAATTAACCAGGATCCTGCAGATGCTTTGGCTGCGGTCTCTGGAAGAGACCTTGTAAGGGACCATCTGAGCCACACCTGGATCTAACCATTCCAGGAATTTTCACTTTTAAGAACTCAAGAAATCATCCGTTTCAGAAAGAAAGGATACTGTGATGGCGAGTACAAAATTTTCACTATCAAATAATAGCAAATATACTGCTTTCATTAAAACTTGTGCCAGAGCAAGTTTATTAGAACACAAGACATGTAAATCCTATCATAAGGCCTCTTCCTGAAAACTTTACTGCAGAGGGTACTGTTCTTAAGATGTGACAAGTAACAAAAAAATCTACACAGAAAAAAAGGATTGTTTTTCCCCTAACATAATGTTTCTGAAGCTGCAGTGAACTTCTAAATTTATTTCTTCCAAATTATAAAATATTAAATACAAAAAATATACTAAAAGCTGAATGTCACACACCTCACAGTCTTCCTAGGAATTCAAAATCAGCTGGTAGCCTTCACTTCTCATACCTCCTTGCTAAAAAAGCACTAGGGAATTGCTGACAGGGTTCAGCATTGTGCAGAATATTAAATATCTTTTTTGCAATACCCTGGTGACTCTTGAGTCTGTCTCTTACAGCACCATATGTACAGCTGTGTTGGAAAGAGGAAGCTATTAAATATATTAAAAAGTAGAAATATTACCAATAGACACTTCATCAAATAACTGGATCTCATTCATCCCCAAACAAAGCAAGAAATGTTAAGGTTACATCAACATGAGAAAATAACTCTGGATTTAATAACACCACAAGCCTGTTGAACATATTTGAAATTAAAAACATTGCTTAATAAAACAGATTAGTGTTTCTGAAACAATGAATATAGCTTTCAACCATCAGAATGCTTTGGTAATAAAGACATTGGACTTGGTCTTGAAAGGCACTGGGTATCTCAGTTCCCACACCACAGTCACGGCTACAAGGTCTTCAAGTCCAAATATATTATGCTTAGTTTACTGCCAACACAGGACTAGGACTTTTGTATCACAAAGGATTTAATAAAAGGAAAATAAGGAGTGTCTTGTTTGAGATCGCATTTGCGAATATATTCTTGAAAGTTTGCCCTCCTCCCACATACACATACAAATATTGCATCCACATCGCCTACTAATGCTTAAAGAAGTCGGCAACAACACACACACAGTCCACAAAGGCATACAAGTAGCCAACCACGACCACTTTTCAAAAACTTCTAAACACTTAAGGACTCTGAATTATTTTTGTCAAAAATTACTTCCAAAAGGGACATCTTCTAGGTTTCTAAGCAGACACTGATAGGAAAACTGGAGTTTCAGTGGTTTCTAACTCATAAGAATTTAAATCGACATTGAGTACGTGCTGCCAAAAAATCTCGCTAACCGCCCATCCGCACTTTTACACGTGTGTAAGACTTTTACAAGTATGGCTGTTCGGCTCTAGAAGCCTAACATCCATCAATTTTTCATAAGACTTGCAATCTTAAATTCTCAAGTAACTTCTGAAAAAAAGGACTTGGGCTGTTCGTAACAATTTCCCCATAGGCCCTCATCTTCTGCAGTACAGCTCGCAGGCAGAGCTCAGCTTTCTCGGGGAGCGCTGGTAACTTCAGCGGTGGTCTAGGGAAGCACTGCTGCACATTTACATAGTGAGAGAGGAACTCTCTTACACTTCAGAGAAAGAAATTAAAAAATAAAGAACACTTACAAAACCCTGCTAAGCACAACCTCATATAAAAATTCAGAGAGATCTGAATGTTTATTTAACTATCACAAGGACTACGTTAATTACCCCACTTACAATTTTTTGAAATAATTTTGTAAGATTCCAGTAGTACTTTTGCTAAAATTGGTGCAAAAGTACTACAGTTCCCCAAAGGGAGAAGAAGTTTTGTTACTCAAAGCAATACATAATTATTGTATAATATAATATTGCAATTACTGAATAATATATGTATTTTCCTCCAGTTTCTGAATACATAATTCTACCTAGACTTACAAAGTTTTTACAGTTAGTAGCTTTTCTACTTCATTCATTCACCTTTTCTTCTGAAGAGCAGTTAGGTGTTTAAACTAAAGTGGTTGCCTATGACTTTCAACATAATTACAACTAGTGAATATGAATATTTAAGATGAATGTCTAAAGAGCACTGTAACTTCTTGAATCGAGTGTAAACAGAAATTAAGATCCTAAGGCTACAGGCATTACCATGTATTGCATCTAGATAACTGGTTTGTCCTTAAAAAGATAAGCAATTTTAAAGTGTAATACTTCAGACCACGAACCCACAAGAGATTCTGCACAGGCACATTCTTTCCTATTATACAGTTAGCTAACACATTGTTTTGATAAAATTTTAGTTTACAGAAAAACCCAAAACACCAGGGCAAAGACAGCTTTGACCTGTCTTTGGTGCTCCTTCAACCTCAGCCACTGCACATAAGCTGGACCAGATTTTGAGATGGTTTCTGCAGAAGCAGTTGTCTGATCAACAAGACCTGGCTGGTGTTGCTGAACCAACTTCCGCCTCCAGCTGCCCTCTTGGACTCTGCTGGAGGTTCACGCCTCCCCAGCACAGTGGCAAACGACGTTAGCCTCTTAGACACTTTGATGCAAAGTCCAGCATCTGACCCACCATCACTCACAGAAGAAATACCAGATTTTAACAGCTGAGATTTGGGCACGGGAGCCTTTCTACTCTACTGAACAGACACGGAAGGAGAAAAGGCACCTGAGGCAGGAATGTTTTAACCACTGCAGGAAGATTTATCAGCGCTCATACATCACCGCCTACATACAGCTAGCTTGGAGGCCTCCATGCTGTTCTTGGACCACTTCTGCGGTGCCTGCAGTATGCTTACACCTACAGTTTATCTCCATACACTTTGGAGGATAAATTACACTTGTACCAGACATCTTTGTGCAACCATGTCCTCACTAGAAATTATAAACATTTTTTACCAATTTGGTTGAAAAACCCAGAGATTCAGATACGTTAACAGTTCAGCCTAATAAATCGCTGTGATGATTACTTTTTTTTTTTTTTTTGCATTCCAGTGCCAGAATTTGCTGGCAAACATCAATTTTATTTGACAAAGTTAGGCAGGCAATGATGGAGGCTACAACCAGAGCAGAAATTTCTCTCCAGTCTTCTCTGTTGAGGCCTGCTGCCCAGCGCAGCCTGCAGGATCGCGGCCCAAGACTAATCAGGATCAGAAAAGCACTGTGCTGCTGTGGTAACCCTTCATTATGTCACAGTCCATTGATCACGAAAACATAAATACAAAATATTTAAAGATGCTTGGTTACAGCAATTCAAGGAAAACATTTTAAAAGAGCCTAAAGACACCAGGCTTCAAGGGAGCCTGAGTCTCATATATGGTCAAACTGAGGTAGGAGTTGAATGGGGATACGGCCTTGAGCAGAACGAAGAAAAATCTTCAGAAAAACAGACCATCATGAGTCCATGTTGCACACAGGAATTTGTCAAAAAATGTTAGTTATTGACAGTCCTTCCCTGAGCAGTGTGAACAATGTGATTACAGTAAACTTCCCTCTGGAAGAGGTCAGGCCACAGTGACATAACTGTACAGTTAAGGGCTTTGAACACACCACAGTAGAAGCAAACACTTCATTTCAAAGTACACTGACAGCAAAGGCTACTATTTCCCACCCTGCCCAAGCACAAGCGTACAAGGAACACAAATTATAATGAAAAAAACCAACAGCCATCACTTACTCTGTCTTCCGTCTTTGCTTGTCCTCAAATATATCATTCAGACTTATGGCCACCTGTCCCAAAAACCTGTCCAGCCCCACCAGCGACCTGTGCATGACGATCAGGTACAGGATGTATTTTTCTGGATTCTCCTGCATGAGTAATCCAGGGAGCTCGAAGGAGGCCTCTTCTTTCCAGACGGGATCCAAGGTCTTCTCGGCCACTGAGGTGGAGTACTTCTCCTTGCCCAGCTGTATGATGGTGTAGGCATCGTTGCTGCCATTTTTACCTTTGGGCTTCAGACCTTTGGCTTGAACGACCGTAACCTGCACGTGAGTTGGGAACCACTTCTGGGCTTGCTCTGACAGCATCATCTCTGAAGATTGCAGCAGCAGCAATAACAAATACAAAGTCTCTTAATTCTTCCAGTTCCTTCGTAAGGCCACTTACGGCGGAGACACCTGTCAGGGGCCCGGCGCGGTCCTTCCTCCAGCGCTCCTGCCCGCGGCCGGCACCCACCCACCCTCAGGTCCCCCCCTCCCCACGCAGCCCTACCTGCGCCTCCATGGCCGGGGGCCGCGGGCTGCCCCCGCAGCACCCATACGACTCCCCTCCCGCCCNGGTCTCCCCCAGCCCCTCACAGCTCGGTGCCTCAGGGTGGCGGGCAGCGGAGCGGGGGGGTTTGCCTCCGGGCCGCTCCTGGCGCGGGTGTCGGGCCGGGCTGCGGCGGCCGTCACGGCCCTGCCCTGCCTCCCCTTCCCTCCCGCCTGCCTTAGCCTCTCGCCGCGCTCCCCCCCCGCCGCCGCCGCCCGGCCTGACGGGCCGGCTCCGCCGCTTCCGCCTTCCCCATGCTGCCAGCGGCGGCGGCCTCCGCGGCGGTCAGAGGGCAGAGGGCAGGGTTCGCCCCCTCCCCGCACGCCGGGGCGGGCGGACACCTCACTTCTCCTCCCCCTCCCTTTCCCCGCCGCGATGTGACCGGTCACCCGGGGATAGCACCGTGGAGGGTCGTCCCCGTTCCCCCCTCCACTCGGCGGTGCTGCCCAGGGACAGGGCGGGGAGAGGCCGGGGACACCCGGGGAGTTGGGCCCTCGGGGTGCCCTTCCGCCTGGGATCCCCGCCTCACCGCTGGTTTTGTTTCTAGAGGGAGCCAGCTCTACTGGAGCTGCGGACAGTGTTAACTATTAATATAAGAATAGTGATAATAAATATTATTTATTATATTTACCAAGCATCCTTAAATTCTGTCTCAGAGGGGGGGAAGCGCAGGGTTTGGGGGGCTCGGGGGTGGCCCTGGAGACAGCCATGGCCTTGTGCTGCTCTGGAGAAAGCTCTCCATCCGCCTGTCCTGCTGACAGACGCTTGGGGAGCTTTATTTTCCACCCCATCCACCGGCCCTGGCAATTCTGTTGGGTTTAAATGAGGAAGCGAAAATAATTGTCACATTTCAAGGACATGCAGTGTTGTTGATGGTACACCTGGAGGCTAGGTGTGTTTGTGTGCGCGTACATGCGCACCTGTAAGCCATCTTAACAGGTATTGACTTTGTTTCTACAAAAGAGAAGCTCACACGAAATCAGGCTCCATATCCCACCCCCCCAAAACCATAACAAGCAGGGAAATCAGCAGCTAAGTCAGATAATACTTCATCCACCACCCCGCACTCATGAGTCCCCAGTCCACGGCTCACGGGTTAGTGAGCAACAAAAAGCTTGGGAGACCTTCTCAGGCTGCCGAGACCTACAGGAAATTAAAAAGTTAAAGCTGAAGGCCATTAGGGAGAGTAAAGTATGATGCTGCCCACCACCACCCTTAATGCTGGGCGAGTTATTGCCTTGGGTCAGGAAAGGTTGGGGATCAGTGGTCTACACACAGTCACTAGTCTGAGTCCCAGCTCACGTTATCTCTGTACGCAATTTAAATAACTACTTAAATGGCCCTTATGTTTTGACTGGGATCGATATTTGCGTGCTGTGATAATTAACACTGCGCTGGCACTTCTTTCCTCTTCTACATTGTATCTGATTTTTGTTGATGTTGGAAAATAGATGGCCCGGTTGGAAATGATAACTTCAGAACATGTCTTGGGATCATATTTAGACCAAAGTATTTTAATGGATTATGTAGGGTAGTCATTTCTTAAAGAGTTACAGATCCTATGATTATCTGCCTTGCTGAGACGGTCAAGTTAAGGCTGCACATCAACTCTTCAGGATAAATCGCCATCCCCTGAAAATCATTTTCCCTTCTCTCCGGCTGCTGGCGTCCCACATCCTTGGGTACCTTTCCCAACTGTTTCTCGCTGAGTTCTCCACGAAGCTCCCAGGGTGAACTGCTGTGCTGGGGGAACAAGCGGCAGTATTTCAGGCTGGAAGAGCCAGGAAGGATTCTGGTGACAGTGTTCCGCAGGAGACTTAGGCCATGGGGGAAAGCCACGGGGTTCTTGTTGGAAACCAAGGAGACATATGTACATCACATTATTTCTTAAATGAATTTTACCACATACAAATCCTGTTTTAATAGAATATTCTTCTTTGCACTAAATTGAAACCAAGCATGATGCACTCGTCAAATCAAAACAAGAAATGAATTTTAGGTAGGCAGAATGTGTTTACTTAATCAGAAATTTAAGTCAAACATCATGTCTCGCATGCTGTGTCTTAGGAAAAGTTTTACGGGTTCTTATAACAAGCAGGATTTGTGCTTTTTCCTCAGATTTTATTGGTTTTCTATCATTTATTATTGTCTCTTTCGAAATGGGGTCTGACTGGAACACATATGCATGCAGCTGAACAGGGGAAGGTGGAAGAGCTTTCGTACCTCTGCATGCAGTATCTCAATACAATACCCAATCTGCCTTTCCTGCTTTCAAAAATAAGCAGATTATTAGTCCTCTGCTCTTTACGTGCAATCTGGGCTGTGGGGAGAGCAGAGCCTTTCTCCCTTTCTCACATCTCTCTGCTCAGCTGGTGGAACGGGCACTGGGGAGACGTCCTCCCAACTCCCCCATCCCTCTGCTTGAAGTGAATTCTGCTCAAAGGTACACCAGATATATTCTGTTCCCTCTTATACCCCTCTAGGGTCAAGTTGCAATCCGGCCTTCTGATTTCATTCTTTTTGGAATAGGAACTTGGTCGTCTTCTTGAATGTAACTTGTGATATAAATGACAAAACGTCTCAGAGAAATAATGATATCTCCAGCAACACAGTGTCCCCTGGCACTATGTTAGAGCATTAATCCAGAAATGACTCGGATTCCCACTTGCTAAACCACTGCTCAGTGGCTGCATGCACTGTAGGTTTTTCTCATCACTCTCCATGATTTAGTGAATATTATGTTAGAAAATCCATTTTGTTTTCTGTGCACCATTTTAGTTACAAGACCATGCTGTTCCTTTGCTTTTGCTTTTTCTCCCCATGTTGAGATGGAGCACTGTGGATGCAGGACAAACAGTGCGGGAATACCGGTGGTCATTAATATTAAATACTTTGCCTTAGCAGTACAGTGGGAATGCTAATGAGGATGACTAATCTTTGAGAAACCATTTTTTTCTGTCTGAATTTGAAGTGGGCACTAACCAAACAGCAGTTCACGTGGTGAAAGATACCGTGACGCTGACAGAAGTGATGGACAAGTTCTGTTTTCACTGTCTTTTTGCCGATTAGAATAAGCAGACAGAAATAGATACAAGAGAAGGAAAGTCTAGGGACTCTGAAAGAGATAATTAAAACTCAGATGTCTCCTGGGGAAAAGGGTGGAATTTTTTTTTAGAGTGGGTTTTGGCAAGATCTGTAATTCATGCTTTCTCTGTGAAAAGGACTTAAAGCTTTTTATATATCAAGGTCACCATACTCCTTCTTCTAGCTAGTTCTTGTCCTCAAAATGCTCCTTAAACCCAGAAGTTTATTTATTTTGAGTGGTTTATTAGGAAGGAATATCTAAGTGGACTAACAATGTGAGACATTAGCTACAAGGCAAGGGGGCATTGGAGCAGCCACCAGGAGCATAGTACAGATGGTGCAAATCAGAAATGTAGAAACAGTTTTTTGAGGCCAGATGTTGCAGCTTTGATGGCTTTTTCTTCAGCAGCAGGAATTCTGGGCTTACTTTTCTCAGCTGTCTTTCTCCAACCCTACACGGGTGGTGGGGGAACAGGGAAAAGGGACAAGGCAGACAATGGTACAGGAGCTGCCATCCTCAGAAATCCTCTTTACCACAATATAAAGGAGCTGCTTTTGAGTGCAAGCTCCAAATATAACATTTTGAGCTCAAAATCCTCTAAAAGAAACAAAACATATGATTGGAAAATTCATGATAGAGCATCCTCAGAGTGAGTGGACTTGGATGGAAAACACGATACAGTGTTGAAAATGAGTTTATAAAATTATTGTTTATCACAGAACAACAGTAGGGATCTAACAGTGTATTTAATATGGAACCTTAATCCTCTTGTGTGCCTCTATTACACATTCTTCCAGGCATTTCTGGCCCAGGAGATCTACATTGTTTTTTAAAGAGGGAATTCCAAGAATTATGGTGGATTTTTTTAAATTTCAGTAATTTGAAATACCTTCTCAATTCTGCCTCCTGAGCCAACGGTACATCTGATTAAACATCAGGCTTGACATTCTGGCTGCCCTTGCAACAGAAGATGCAAGAATATCTGTTCACCCGTGCTGCTGAGACAGTTCCATCTTCTGCTTCTCATTTCCAGTTGCGTACTTTCTAAAGAGGATCAGAGCAGTTGTGCTTACAGTGGGAAACTGTGTCAGATCATTTGGTGATTTAATTTCTCCCTGATTTCTGTTTATGAAGTAGGAAACATTTTGGTTTGTTTTGTTTGTTTGTTTTGGGGGGGGTTCTGGTTTGTTTTTCGTTTTTTTTAATGAAAATGCTATCTCTTCTTTGAAATGATTTGCTGAATAATTCTTTGTTGCCAAATCTCCAGCCGTGTGTTTGTTTTGAACATTATGTAGTTGTGAGGCACAGGCTGGTTTTGTCTGGACATGTAATGAGCTTCTGCTTTCTGCCTAGTGGCTCTGACTTTCAGTAGCTGTTGCAACTGTCCTGATTGCACATTTTCTAGAGAGACTATGCAAATTTTGAGACGGAACATTGTTGTCTGCTAACTTTATCTTAGCTGTTATTTTTTCAATTAGTGACTTCTTCAGGAATTCACTAGAATTAATTGATTGCAGAAATTTAATAGCTGGGCTCAAACCCACCACTGTGGATTGGAAAGTTTTTCCCAAGCTACTGTTTTTGTCTGCTCTCTTGGTTTGAGAAGAACTTGTTCAGTGGAAGTATTTTGATGTAAATATTTAAAGCTAGGTGAATATTCATTGCATTTCTATCCTGAACCCAAATTTTGCAAATTTGAGGCTGGGTGAGTTAGGCACAGTCCTGCTCTGAAAGCTCTCTTTTACCTTTCACGTTCACTCTGTGGAGCATCTCCTCAGAAGCAGAGTCTTATCCTCCATCTGTCTTTGGCCTCAATACTTAGGATGCAATTTGTGTCTCCCCTGCCTCATTCTTTGCTGGATTTCTTGCATTATGGGAGTAAAGAGGATCATACAACAAATAGCAGAGGAAATGTGTCTCTAAAGAGGGGAGTGGGAGCTTGAAATCGGTCAAATGCCCATGGAATTGTCCATTAATTTGATAGAAATCCAGTACTTTTCAACCAGAAACCTGGAGTCACTGATACGGGATTCCCCATCCCTGGAGGGGTTCAAGGCCAGGCTGGATGAGGCTTTGAACAACCTGGGCTAGTGGAGGGTGTCCCTGCCCATGGCAGGGGGTTGGAACTTGATGATCTTTGAGGTCCTTTCCAACCCAAACCATTCTGATTCTATGATTCCCTACCCTAGAATTTTGTGCAATATCAGATTTCAAGTAAACACCAGGCACCACTGAAAGTCTTGGAAGCATCATCTTTTCTGTTCATTTTTAGCTGAACTTTTTCACAGACTGTTATAACTGTCATCCATTGTGAAGTTCAAAGAGATTTAAATGCTGTGAAACAGTCATCAAATGCTATAATTACACTTGCAAGTCATCCAGATTTGACCCAAACTGCCTGTGTCTCAAGATGTTACTCAGGTGTCTGGGTTAGATTTCAATTCAGTCTTTAAAAGACATGAAGACACCTAGCTCTTGACAGCTTTTTGCACAAATCATAAGCAGGCAAACCATTTTGCTCTTTGGTCAAAGCATCTCCATTGTGCAAACTCCTTGAGCACTTTGAACCTGAAGCAGCCATGGCATACCTCAGGCACGCCGAGAGGCTGTAGCCCTGCCCTAGACCTGGTATAATTACGATTGTCATCAGCAATACCTCCACAAGAGATGGGACAAGCCAGCTTTCCTAAAACTAACCACTGAGGGCTAGATTCAGATTTACCTTTGGCTCTCATAAAACTGACCCTTGGAGAAGTACTTGTTCAAAAATCATACAAACACAAGCTGAGGCTCAAACTAAAGAGTTACATTAGACATGTCTATTTTCACACTGAAATACACACAATATTTTCAGTACGTGTCCAATACTTGAAGGTCACAACTTTTATGCATTAGAAACTGACATAAATAATAAAAGGAGAGTTATGGATAATCTTGCCTTATGAATAATCTTGCCTCTTGAATAAAATTATTCAGAGAATAATCTTTTTCATGCTTGACAGAACCTAAGAAATATTAACAAGAGAAACAAACAACTTGAAAATTATGACCTTCTTTCTGGTTTCCTAATGAACTGGGAGGGGAAAAAAAATATTTTTATCATTGTCTGAGTATGAGGTTTCTTCAGAGGTATTTTTCCTGAGTTTAAATAACTTACGCATTTACTCTGTCTTTATAGGTCTCCAAGGATCTCAGAGACCATTACATCAGAAATTATCCAAATTATCAACTCTCTTAAGGAGAATCTCAGCAAATACTAGGAAATTATACCCTAAAAAAAATTCTGAATAATGAAAGTTTTGAACTTCTGTATTTCTTTTTCCTCCTAGGACTCCAAAGTGCTTTACAGGACCCATGTATTCAGCATCAGTTAGACTGCCATATGAGGGCAAAAAAAAAAGAATTATTTGCAAGATTAAATTGTTATATTTTTATCATTGCTTTGTGTACTAAGTTAGCAGTTGCAACAAGCTGGTAAAACATCTACTCACCTTAAAGCATAGCGGGCCCCTTGAAAAGACTGGAAAGTCCTCCTTGAAGTTTGGTCTTAACTAGAACAAAACATTTCAACTTCCTGCTCATTCCCAAGAATTTTTCCCAGGCTTCACTGCCCCCAAAATTTCTTCCCAGGGATTTCCTCCTACCAGAGGACTACCCCATGGCTCTTCTGTTGCTGAAGGGTCTAATGGAATCCACCTGCAGCACTGAGCCAGCCGTGATTAATCTGCAGTTAACTGCAGGGTCTCAACATCTCCTGCGTGTTGCTAATGGGAGAAGTCTTCTTCCCTGATGATACAAAAAGAAAAAAAAAGTAAAAATAACATAAAGTATTTTATGAAGGAAGGAGGATAGATGTGTTTGTTAGAGTTTACATGTCTCCTTGCAAGCCCTAATCAACAAAGACATGGATTTTCTAACTCTTCACCCCATATTGCAGGGCTGGTATAAAGCCCAGAACAATATATGACATTTGGAGAGAATTTTTTTTCTCTTGCTGAGTTGATGAATAATTCAGATTTTATATCATCTTTGCCTCCTAGCAATATAAATTTCAATTTGGCTTCAGCAAGGTCCTAATATAAATACGTGATTAGAGAAGGAATCTGAATTAAATTGCTGTAGTTAAGTTTTATGTGCATTAAATGTATGTACTCCAAGCACTCTTCTCCAATGTTACTTGCAATCCTCCTTTCTTTGAACCATGGTTTATTCTTAGAAAACTCAAGCTGCTCCTAAAATTCTGCTCCCAGTAAGAGACAAATTAGATAAAAACAACTTATTGAGAGGAGAGAGCTTGCAGAGCTCACGCAAGTAGATGTGGAGTGCTGCTTGACAGCCTTCTATGCCTTTTTTGTAAGAACGATCCAATACCTAGTCATGTCACAGATAAGATTTCACTTTTCCAAAATATCTGTGGTGCATCTTCTTCCCAACACCAAAAATTGGAAGGATTGTGGGGGCTATGGGAATACTACAAATTTATTTTGGCACTGCCTAGTGCTTCAAGCATCCTGGAAATCAGTGCTGGATATGTTCTCATAGTCTGGATGTAAATTAGCCATATGTGCATTAGTGGCATTATGTACAGATTGAATTGTGCAACTATACTTAGGGCCTTAGATAAATTATTTCTATATTGGGTCCAATTTTTGCTGTCATTTACAGTAATATAAATCTAAGATCACTCCACTGAAGTCAGTGGGGTAATTACTTTGAATTTTCTCCAGTGTGATGAAGAACAGAATTTCGCCTTTGATTATTATTTGCAGCTCTGAAGCCCTTTCCCCTCCACTAGCAACCTACTGAGTCTCTTCTGTCAGCTTGTCCGCTATCACTTTAGAATTTTGCTCAGAAAATGTACCCGTGCGTGAAAGCAAAGCGATGCAGTCAGATTTAGTTCTTTTTGGAGTCTGAGTAAATAAAAATGAAAGCAGTTACCTGGTGTTACAAACTCTTGTTGGACATATAGCTTTGCTCTTCATGCTCCTTTGTCTTTGCTTCTAAAGAGGAATTGTTGTGGAAGTTTGCCACTGGAGTGAGCTCTGGTTGAGCCTCACCAAGAGTCCATATTAACAGTGTTAGGAATGGATGTCACCCTCTGAGCTTCTTCACCCATGACTTTGAATGGACCTACCATTAGGAAAAGTGATTTGTTTTCTTACTTTGGTTNCCCCATATTGCAGGGCTGGTATAAAGCCCAGAACAATATATGACATTTGGAGAGAATTTTTTTTCTCTTGCTGAGTTGATGAATAATTCAGATTTTATATCATCTTTGCCTCCTAGCAATATAAATTTCAATTTGGCTTCAGCAAGGTCCTAATATAAATACGTGATTAGAGAAGGAATCTGAATTAAATTGCTGTAGTTAAGTTTTATGTGCATTAAATGTATGTACTCCAAGCACTCTTCTCCAATGTTACTTGCAATCCTCCTTTCTTTGAACCATGGTTTATTCTTAGAAAACTCAAGCTGCTCCTAAAATTCTGCTCCCAGTAAGAGACAAATTAGATAAAAACAACTTATTGAGAGGAGAGAGCTTGCAGAGCTCACGCAAGTAGATGTGGAGTGCTGCTTGACAGCCTTCTATGCCTTTTTTGTAAGAACGATCCAATACCTAGTCATGTCACAGATAAGATTTCACTTTTCCAAAATATCTGTGGTGCATCTTCTTCCCAACACCAAAAATTGGAAGGATTGTGGGGGCTATGGGAATACTACAAATTTATTTTGGCACTGCCTAGTGCTTCAAGCATCCTGGAAATCAGTGCTGGATATGTTCTCATAGTCTGGATGTAAATTAGCCATATGTGCATTAGTGGCATTATGTACAGATTGAATTGTGCAACTATACTTAGGGCCTTAGATAAATTATTTCTATATTGGGTCCAATTTTTGCTGTCATTTACAGTAATATAAATCTAAGATCACTCCACTGAAGTCAGTGGGGTAATTACTTTGAATTTTCTCCAGTGTGATGAAGAACAGAATTTCGCCTTTGATTATTATTTGCAGCTCTGAAGCCCTTTCCCCTACACTAGCAACCTACTGAGTCTCTTCTGTCAGCTTGTCCGCTATCACTTTAGAATTGTGCTCAGAAAATGTACCCGTGCGTGAAAGCAAAGCGATGCAGTCAGATTTAGTTCTTTTTGGAGTCTGAGTAAATAAAAATGAAAGCAGTTACCTGGTGTTACAAACTCTTGTTGGACATATAGCTTTGCTCTTCATGCTCCTTTGTCTTTGCTTCTAAAGAGGAATTGTTGTGGAAGTTTGCCACTGGAGTGAGCTCTGGTTGAGCCTCACCAAGAGTCCATATTAACAGTGTTAGGAATGGATGTCACCCTCTGAGCTTCTTCACCCATGACTTTGAATGGACCTACCATTAGGAAAAGTGATTTGTTTTCTTACTTTGGTTATTATCTTAGGGTTTTCACTGTATCTTCATGACTTAAGCTGGTGGTGCCCCCTCTTTTTCCGCTAATATTTGACAGCATTGTCTATCTAACTGTGAAAAAGTCATGAATAACAGTAAAAGCTCTCTCTAGCAGCTCTTTTGAAATTCCCATCTGCTAGAAAAAGATGAAATCAAAGATGGAGCATACTGGTCTCAATAGACAAATAGAAACCATGCTAACACATCAGCAATTGTTCTCTAGAAACACTCTCACTGATGTTGGGGTAAATCTGATTGTCCATGTAAGAACACAGATGTCTCATCATCCAGCAACATATGATGTGAAGGCATACCAGTGTTGGATGCAGCTTCGTAGCTGTGGTTCAAAAGCTCATGTAAGAGGAACACACTGGGATACTGGTTATATCTTTTTCAACTCAGTATTTCTAATGAGAAGAAGATGTCTGAATGTATTTTATGTAAGTCATAATAATTTGAAAAAATGCATTAGCAGGCACAGGTCTCATAAGTGATTTTAAATCATCTCCATATTTTGTTTTCCTTCAGCTTCTCCTTTGTTTCTTTGCTGCTGCTCAATCTCATTTTTTCTCTCCCCCATACTACTGCAGCAGGATGTCCACCTTCATTTACAGTGATAGAAAAGGCTAGGTAATTAAATGCTCCACTTTGGCAATTACATGTTCTTGCTGATTAAATTATCTTGGAATCTTTTGTACAGTGTCATGCCACTATGTGGTTCCTTCCATCCCTAGTGACAGTATCAAGAGGTCACAGAAATTTTTGGGTAAGGCATTAATAATTGCACCATTTCTGTTTTTGAGCAGCATGGTAATACCTACAGAGCTTTGGCTAAAGAGGCACAGGACTAACATTACTGTGCAAATAACCTTTACTCAGCAAAACTCACAGGCAATTGGAAGTACTAACTTCTTGTAGCCAAGACACCACTTTTCAGGCTCATAGCTGAAGTCACTTAAATCACAGATTCACATTGACATTTAAGTATCCAGCAAGTGTTCCCAAAGGAGGCATTTTTCCAAACTTTTCAATCCAGTGGCAAGCCTGAAATATAGGAGAGAAAAGGGAGAGAGGTAGAAGAAAGATCAGAGCTGTTGGGTTGTGCATGGCAGCAGTGGTATTGGACAAAGCAGATTACCTGGATCCATTTTTATATTTTCTACAGAAAATTCTGGGTGTGGAGGGTATTGGGAAGGAAAGAGGGAATTGCGCACCAAGCCGAGCACAGGTGATGGGTCTTCCCAGAGCATCAGCATTGCTGTGAAGAGGGGACTACTTGGGACGTATGTTTTACTGTGGTTCATATGCCAATGCTGATTTTGTCAACTAGTCCCACTGAATAAGATGGACCAGCCCCAGCACATCCTTGGTCATAGGGGGCATCATGTTTGACAGATTTGCTCTGGCTGGAGTGCCTCACCTGGAATTCCTGCACCCACCCAGGTCACAGGTCTGTGTCAAAGAGCCATCCAGTCCTGACTGAAAAGCTATCCTTTTGTAGAAATTCTCCTGATGACTAATTAACCTCACTGTTAATCCTGTCTGCTTTATCCATAATCAAAATGGGACCATTTTCAGCTTCTAGGTCTTGATTCATTTTTATATGCTTAATTACAGAGCCATTACAAATCTTCTCCACATGTAGGTATTAATATATCATGATCAAGTCTCTTAACCTTTCTTTTGATAAAATAAACAGATTAGGCTGCATACATCTATCCCTACAAGGCAGATATTCCAGATCTTGAAATCATTCTTTTCTGATCTATTTTCAATTTTCCATGGCTTCTTTGAAGTGTGAACACCAAGACTAGTCATGATATTCCAGTAGTTTTCCCACCAGCTCACACACAGCTGTACTTCTTGTGCCAGAATCCCTGGCCCAGTAATTCTGCTCCTAGCTTAGGTTTAGGAAATTCAATCCAGGGTATTAAAACACTTGCTATATATTTTCCCTGGGTAATTGGAAAGCAGTGAGAGATCAAGCAAAGGATCAAATCTTGGGGTGGGGGGAAAGTTTCCAATTCTCAAGTTAATTGTCCTGAAAAGTTTGGAGAAATTTACTACAGAGATACTCTCCCATAGAGCAACCGAGTGCTGACTGTAAGTCTGTTTATGCTTTGGACACATCTGTATGGCAGCAGCATAAAGAGTGTGGCATGCTGTTTAATATCTGTCAGGCTTCTTTTTTAAACCACTTAATAAGCATGTATGTAAATTCTACGCAATAAAAAAGTTCTAACAACTAGAACAAGAATAACCTTTTATGTGGTGGCTCCCACCCTTAATCCCAGCTTCTACATGCCAGTTCCTCCCCCCACTTTCACATCCCCATTTCTTGACAGGTGCCAGAAGGTTTCAGAATTTTCTTGCGGCTTCACCATGGGAACTGCCATTTCACCAGGAATGAATTTGACCCGCTGAGCAATAAAGCTGAGGCAAAACACTTAGGCTCTAGCCAGAATGGGGGAATTGCTTGTCTTTCTGTTGGCATGTTCTCCTCTGGCAATTTTTTTTTTTTTTTTTTTTTTTTTTTTTTTNAGCACTACCACAAAGATGCTCCGTGCTCATTCAGCCTCCCTCTAACTTCACCTTGAGAAAGAAACAGGGCTTTGAAAGTGTCGTTTTCCCAGCAACAGCTGCTGCTTTTAGCATCCAACAGTCTTTAAATCCATAGAAGGCTAGTTTATATGGACAGGGAAGCATTAAATGCTAGGAAATGAGGGTCTTTAGGTAACTATTCCAGATCTGCTATATCTGCAGTTACAGCAATGGGTGGTGTAGGTGGTGTTCTTTTACTGGCTTTTAATGAGACACATTTATTACTGCCTTGCGATAAACCAAAGTAAAGCCATAAAAGTGACTTTCATTGAACATTTGTTTGAGTCCTGCCTGGGTCTTATAAAGCTTCATTTTTTTCAAGACTTTAGTTTTTGTTTTACATGCCTGCCACCTTTTTGGTAACAGCTGTTATCTCTTTCGATAGTTCCATAAAATCAGCTTACCTTCCACGACACAGCAGAAACTTGTTTCATGGCTTTTGTGAGATAGACTTGGGAGTTGATCTCTCGTAATCTGCTAAATCACTTGAGTTAACCCAACTACTGCTTACAACCAGGCAGAACATGAGTTTGAAACTGCTTATGTTTATTTGTTATAATTTCACAATCGCTGAAAACAGTAACTGTGCAGGTTGATGACAGAGCAGAAATTTTAAGAAGAAGAGCATCAAATCCGGCACTTTGTGCAGGGAAGTGAAGTTCCAGCGGCTTCAGAAATGGTAGACCCAAACCTTCAGCCATAGCATGGTGGTTAAAGTAAATATGTTTTTTTTGAGGTCCAGCAGTTAATCCACTATTTAAGGTTTATGCTTTTTCTTCCTCTATTGGACTAGTTTGCATTTCACTAAATACGAGTTCCAATATTGCAGCTAAAGTCTCTGGAAATATTCTTCAAGGAATGTTCTTAACAATTCACCTCCATAAGTTAATACCTATTAAAACCTAAAAATGAATTAGATTTGGAATTTCCTGGGTTCCTGTGTTTGTCATGCAAATTTTCAGTGCTGTGCTTTTTATGATAATCTGAAATAAAGTAGTTTCTTATAGTAACATTGTAAATCATTTGCTTTCTATTACACGCAGCTGGTTTTGTTATAGTAATGATTTTGTATGGGTGCACACTGCAGCGCATATTAAAGGCAATGAGACATTCTTTTTCAGGGCTCACATGCAACTGATGTTTGTGCAAATATAACCAGATAATGACAAAACAGTAATTTATTATAATATATTAGACAGCTTGATTTTTCTCTCTTCTCCCAAAATGCACCTTCTCATAAACTGTCCTCCCTGCCCCCCCCCCAAATCCTTATTTTTAATGTTTACAGAAATGCCTCCCCACCCTTGCAGATGCAGATTACAGTTTTTCAGCTCACTAGAGATCCAGAATCAAAATCTAAACCAGCTGGTGTTTTTAGGCGGGTGTCTTACTTTAGCTTACTCAAAAGAACACAAGATGAACGGTAAGAATTAAATAAACCACAAATTATTTTGGGGACTGTCTGGTTTATATTAGAAGTAAACTTTTCACTGCTGGCTGTTGTTTCAAAACTATTGCCTCTATTTTTGATATTCATCCTTGGGATCTAACACAAACTATGTCTTACTAGTTTAATCCATTGTTAGGCCATGTTTAAATGTCTTTTATTATAGTCATGTGCTATAAAATAGTTCTCACTGGAGTTTGCTGGCTCAAAGCCAAAGGGTAATACTGCTTCAAGTGGTACAGCACTGTATTAAAAGAGGGGTTTTTTTTCTTTCAATGTCGGTACTTACCAATTTCACACCTTGAAAAGAGCCTAACTGCATCAAAATGTGATGTATCTACTTCGAGTGCAGGGACTGGAAGAATATTATAGTGCAAAATGAGAGCAAAGAAAACATTCCAACCATATCGACAGTTTATTTATTATTGCGCACAATTAGCAATTTGTGCAGTTCCTTGATGTAGAGCCTATGAATTATATACAAATATTTTCCAAGCTTCTGTTTCCAAAAGTAATTTTGTTTTTAACTTGCTGCAGCAGGACCACTTACAGGACTACAATGACCATGATTTAGTCGTAATTAACATTAAATTAGGTCATTTGTGTTTAGAAAGGTTTTTTTCTCCCCTGAAATGATAGTTGAATGAAGGGTATAGCATGTCCTGTTCAGCTTCTGACAACATTTGTTTTCCTCATGAACAGCCACAATCACACAAACACTACCAATAAAGTGAATAATGAATGATAATAATGCATAATAATGTGGACCTTCAGTTCTGCAAGCCTTCTGTCAGGAGCAGATTCCTTCCCTGATACATGCAAAAGTATTTCCAGGTATGAAGTAGGTTCCATGGAGATGATCAGGGATTAAGACAAAACAATTGCTGCCATTACTTCATCACCGTGGTTTGTACCAGCATCTTCATTCTGGGCTGTTATGACATTCCATTCTGTTGTTTCTATTATGCATGGAAAGGAAGGAAAGAGACTGTTAGGAGCAGTTAACCTCTGCAACTTCCAAGGAGAGCGCTAACATTCGGTCTATGCCAAACGCAGGCCCATTAGGTTGAGTAATGAGTAAGTATATGGGAGCCGTTGTACGAGACAAGATGAAAACAGATTGGGCAGGCTATCGTACCACGCTTTATTACCTAGTGAAATGTAATGTGATCCGTTCGCAGGAGGAAGAACCAGAGATGCTTGTTTCAGAATTCAATTGTTCCAGAAAAGATGTAAGGACCCTGGTGTTGTTATTTTTATATCGATTTTTATGAAACACGTGTAGTTACATTTTTACAAGGCAGTGGGTTCTCTTAACGATGGCAGCAAGACAGGCGGTGCAAACATTAGGGGGCTGAGTACATTCTTCTGTCAACTGAGAGAGGGCAAGAAAATATAGCTTTGCTTCAGCCGTGTAGAAATCAAACCAGAACCAGACATTCAACTCCAGACAAGTTTCAGTCAGTTTAGTTCCCGGAGAGGTGACACTCTGCTGTCCTCCCAGTCCCAGGGTGGGGGTGTTTGATACAGCACATCTACAGAGAAAAGCTTGGGCTGGATTCACAAACGTAGTGTCTTAGTGGTGGAATTTCAGGTTTATATTTGAACTTGATCATTGATATCAAAATGTAGTATTCTCTGCTGTGGTTTAAATTTGTGTTCTAGAGATTTTTATGTATTTAAGAGCGAGAATGATTTTGAATTTTGATCCTGCATGTTTGAATGTACAGTAGGCATGTTAGTGAAATATTTTCCTTGTATCTTTAAAAGGGAAACACTGAATTTCATTAGCATAACTTCCACCTTTTTTTTTTTTTTACTGAGTCCCTCTTGAGTTGAAATAATCAGGAAAAAAAGAGGACATGGAGATATTGTCAGAGAAAAAAAAAAAAGAGAGAAATGACCCTGAGTTGGCTGTTATATAAATCACAGCAGAAATATTGTATTTGGGAAAGTAGCCTTTAAGCCAATATCAAATGAGACACATATATTTAGATAGAAAACTCAGGGGAGGAGAAGGGAAAAAAAAGCATCAAGCTCCATTATCACCAACTTGGAAATATTTAGCATGAAACAATAGACTATAAATAAATTAAACCAGGAAGTCAGACAGTAAGCCAGGCATTTTAGATTGTTGCTTCGTATTGAAGCTGTATGTGCGAGTGTACCTTTAAGTTTTATGGAGATGCAGTCGTAGCTACTGGTGCTTCTCTCCTGTGTTTCTCTTTCAGCATTAGAGGACAGTATAGTTTTTAGGAAGACCCTGCTGAGAACATGGAAAGTATCCCAAACATCACAGATCTTGAAGCTGATTCATTCACTTTTCTGTCTTGTTTAGTTTTTCTTTTTTTTCAACACTGTTGGCCTTTTTTTTTTTTCTTCTGTGCAGGCTCTACAGTAACTCCTGAAATGTCTAAAATCATATGAACTGACACACCCCTTTTTTGGTTTTTTTTTGGTTTTTTTATATCACATGGTACATGTACCATCTTTTACAGCAACTCTTTCAAACACTTATCTCAGCATCTTCCTCATCTTGCAAATAGCAACCTCGTCCTTCTAGAAGGCTTAAGCTTGTATAGGTATTTCTGATTTTGTGTAGCCCTGTCTTGCTCCTAGAAGAAAAATCCTTATCTTGATTTCTTCATCTTTACTTGGGCATGGCTCTATCTTGTGCTCCTTCAATCACTTTCTCCATTCCTTCTGACAGAAGACCTCCTGCTCATACACAGCTCACTCATATTTTGCAGAACATACCGAGAGGTGCTGCAGTTTCCACCGGTAGTCACCGGAAGCATCATCTGTCCCTGCAGCCCAGCCTCCAAGCTGCAGTTTGGTGGCTGCAGTGAAGTCTGGCATCCCTTCCTTCCCAGCTGGAGCTCTCAGAGGGCACAGATACAATTCAAGTACTTGAAATGGCTCCTTACACAAAATATAACAAGAATTAGCAATCCTGTACATAAGAGGGAGGGACCTCAGCTTCAGAGTTGAGGTTGTGATGCAGAGCCATGGACTGGAACAGGAGCATCCAGAGTAGGGCTTTGGTTCACACCCATGCCCNAGCAACCTCGTCCTTCTAGAAGGCTTAAGCTTGTATAGGTATTTCTGATTTTGTGTAGCCCTGTCTTGCTCCTAGAAGAAAAATCCTTATCTTGATTTCTTCATCTTTACTTGGGCATGGCTCTATCTTGTGCTCCTTCAATCACTTTCTCCATTCCTTCTGACAGAAGACCTCCTGCTCATACACAGCTCACTCATATTTTGCAGAACATACTGAGAGGTGCTGCAGTTTCCACCGGTAGTCACCGGAAGCATCATCTGTCCCTGCAGCTCAGCCTCCAAGCTGCAGTTTGGTGGCCGCAGTGAAGTCTGGCATCCCTTCCTTCCCAGCTGGAGCTCTCAGAGGGCACAGATACAATTCAAGTACTTGAAATGGCTCCTTACACAAAATATAACAAGAATTAGCAATCCTGTACATAAGAGGGAGGGACCTCAGCTTCAGAGTTGAGGTTGTGATGCAGAGCCATGGACTGGAACAGGAGCATCCAGAGTAGGGCTTTGGTTCACACCCATGCCCAATGCACAGCATCCATATGAAGAGAGGCTCTTTAAAGCTCTTTGAAATATATCTGAATGCAAGAAGAGATTCTGATGGTTTAAACATGTTTGAAAGTCCCAAATGCAAACCAATTGTGGTTCATTATGCCTCATCACTTCCTCACTTTCATATTTTTTAGTCTGCTTTTAAACTCAGAAGCATCTGAAATCCATAAATTTAATTTTTTATACTGATTTAAACACTACTGTAGATGCCATTAAAATATCCATACTTTGGAAATCTCAAGAAACATAGCTATATAATATGTTTAAAGATCTACTATGCTGGAATAATAGATAGGGACAGAATAGCCTCATAAATTTCTCGGAAGCCTGTAGTTATAATGAAGAACCTTACCAGTAGTAAAGTGGTAGTAGTTTTTTTTTCTCGTTTGCCCAAGTATACTGGGTAAATAAGTAAGATAAAGAAATGTTGGCTTGAACCAGAACATCTGTCCTATTTTTTTTTAACTTTTTATTTAGAAGAAGGGACCAAATGACTTCCACAAGAGTTGTTTTACTTGCCCTGTCCCCAGAAGCTGAGTACTTGTGAACTGACCTTTCCAGAGTGTTTCTGTCTGTGGCCTCCTCATCACAGCTACTGAAGTCAGTCATAACAACACTGTTAACCTAAGGGGGATCGTGATTAGATCTAAGTCTGCTAAGTTCTGCTGTCTAAGGAGAAAAAAAAAAAAGTATCTGATGGTGCCTTTCCCCCTGTATTTCCTGAGTGGAAGTACTTCAGAGAGAACAGAAAGGTGATATTATACCCTAGAGACACATCTGGGGACCCTTGCTCAAGCTAAACTAATCCTTTCCTCTCACAATCATCTCGGTTTGTTCTGTCCTGAGGGAGAAATAATTCAAAGAAATAATCATGGGATCTTTATTCGGTAATCTGCCTTTTACAGTGGTACAGAATTTTTTAGGGCAAGTGATGAATAACAAATAAAAGCACAAGGAAACAGCAATTATTTAGAGTTTCCATAATATGTGACTCTTCTGTAGCTGGTAAGGCTCCCTGGGGGCAAAGGAGCCTTCCCTGGGCAGCGATAGCTGGTGGCCCTCTGGCCAGAGGAGAGCAGAAGGCTCTTGGGAACAGAGGTCATACCTGTGGGATAGCATCTGAGTTATATCTGAACAGCAGACAGCTTTACAGCTTACCTGCAGCAGTCATTGCTAAGGGTCAGAGAAGCTCATAGTTCATAGTGAAAAAAACCCCCCACCCTGCCCAACCCAGCACAACACGAACACATCTGATAGACAGATGGATGGGAGGGTGATCTGGAAGTTAGCTCTTCACAGCACGAGGAGAAAAACAACTTCCAGATGAAAGCACAGGTGTTCATCACATTCTTTCTAAAAACACCCCAAAATATATTAAAAAACAAAACAAAACAGAAACCCAAAAACAACAAAGAGAGATTCTTAGCCCTGTCAAAATAAGGAAAAACTTCTAGTGGTGTCATGACAGTAGAACACAGAAAGGAACCATGAAGTGAGCAAGACTCATGGGTTAAGTAGTGATTATTGTGTCTGTCTGGAGTGGAGAGCTTCTCTCTGTTAATGAAGCCAGACTGGAGATTAATTGAATGACAACAGGGCTTAAACTGACATCTTCTGAGACAGCGTCAGCGGCTGGCTAAAGCACTGCCCTCCAGACTCTGCTAGGAAACTGTTATTTGGTGACCATTCTAGTTACGTAGAGATTTCCCCCTGACTACAAACCCTGCCTGTTTATGCCAGTAGCCACCCCTCTGCAGATTTAGTTTAACTGGTGGAGGACATCAAGGTGCTTTAGATCAGAAGGGTTCCTCAGATGGGGCAAACATAACCATTTGGTGGAGCAGAGCTGTGTTAACGCTGGGAGAAAAGCACATAGCATGGGACGGATGAGTTGGGTTTGCTGTTTTAACTGTTATGGCACAGTTAACGGGGTAGAGCTTGGAGTTTGGGCAACCCATTTTACACATGTGCATTCGGGAGTATTACATGTCTTGAGCAAATCTCAGGATTTCCAGCCCAGCAGTAGGTTTTGCTCTTCCACCTCTGACAAGCAGAACAAGGCAGCCTGAGGACAATGATGCCTTTCTCTCAGCACCTTTTCTTCTTCCCATTCAATCCAAATAGTTTCCCCATGCAACTGCCCCACCTAAATTTTATTTCTGAGGAGCTGCTGGTGGTTTTGGAGGTGATTTACCAAAGGCAGCCCAGAGATACAAGAGCAGATGGTGATGTGACCAGGTAATGGTAACTGTGCAATCCCTTTCGTTAGTCGATAACGGTAGGTAATGACTATAGTGTCTGGTTTACAGTTCAGTGTGCTTGTCCCTCTACAAATGGCAGAGATCCTGCTCGCTGACCCTTGCTGCAGATCTTTGCAGTAGATCAAAAAGATTAATAGCGCGAGTTGGTAGTTTCAAGACCCAGCTCTCCAAATAAAAGATATTTTTTAATTACTGTCCAACCCTATTAGGCGGAGGGTTGGATAACATGTGTTTCCTGTTAGAGATGAACTGCCCCAATGGCAGACGCAGAGCACTTTTGCATAACTCTTCCCCTCTCCCCCTTGCTCTATCTTTGTGCTGATGTGTTAACGTGCAGACATCGTGCTAATGGCTTGGATATGCCTAATCTTAAAAAAGCAATTTTGACCCAGTCTTTTCATGAGTGCTGGGTTGGGTCTGTGTTATATCTTTGGGGGAGGGCAGGTGCTGCCAAGTGGCTTTGGGACCTTAACTCCTTACTGCCAGATCTGATTTCCATTCAAAGATACATCTCTCTCCCTTTAGCCCACCAAATACCATCCCTGTTTTGACCCAAAGGTTTGGTTTCTCTTCTGGTCAAATGCTCATCAGCTTTATCCTTATTTTTGTCTTTTGATGGAGTTTAACCACTCACGAGATGTGAGCAGAAAGGGTTTACAGGCATTTGCCATAAGTGCATCATCTAGTTTTGACATTTGTCCGAATCTGTTTTAGGACAATTTCCAATGTTACCTGAGCTCACACTGTTAGGCCAGTGAAATCTGTTTCTTTCCCACCGTGTGTTATTTCTTGGATCCAAGCAACAGTTTTCACATGGATAGAAATATTTGAAAAGGTCTCTGCCAAGCAAAGCGGGGCACAGTGCTTCAGACACCGGCTTTTAGCCGTTGGTTAAACTGGGAGGAGTCCTGCAGCCCTTACCTGGATCAGTGATTTGAAGCCCTATGAGCAGGTTTAGATTACCTGGATAATTACAGATTTTTCACATTAGAGCTGGTTACGGATCAGGCCCATCATGTACAGCTGCAGCAGAGGTGACAGGCTTGTGTAGGGTTTGTGCAGGGTTTGGTGAAATCCTCGTGTGTACTTCTGAAAGGATCTGGTTTTCTGATACTTTCTTTGCTGTCTACCCCTGCTGCTGGTCAAGCCCAAATGTTCCTTCCACTGTTCAAATACCTGGCAACAACTATTTAATTTGACAATTTGTAGATGGTATTCCTGTATTACCCTTTAGGACCTTAATAATAGGTTTTTCCTTAGTGAAGCATTAAAACATTAAAGGCCATAAATTCCACAGTCACCTGTATCCATTTATTGCTAATTTATTATGGAACATATCATAAAACTTTGCTTGACAGATAGGCCTCTTCATAACTATAAATCTTTTTTCAACTGTTTAGATAACTTATGCTTAAGTTCAAGGAAAGACCTCTACGAACAAATATTTAAAACATCTATTTATTATGCAATAGCAATACGTACAAACTATGTGGCAAATACTGAGAAATGTTACTCTATATTCAGATTACCTATCACTTCAAAGTTTTGGGGGATACATCTATTATAAAAATAAAATAAAAACTATGTGCCAAGCATCTGCTTTATTAAAAGGTTTAAGAGGTCTAACTGAATAAAGCTGTTACTACAGTTAACATCAAACCTATAAATGTTTCTCTTCAGATTATGTTCATCATTTGTAACCTGGAACCTCTGAAGGGATCGTAAGTGTGTTTCATACAGGAGAGCTCACCAGAGCAAAAATAAAAGTTTTCACATTTTGTAATTCCAGATCAAAATAGAGTCTATAATATCACTGTTGCTACGGAGTGTGATCTTGTTCTCTTGAAGTCAGTTTTAAAATCCCAATGACTCTGGATGAGATAAAGCCCACCAAATACCATCCCTGTTTTGACCCAAAGGTTTGGTTTCTCTTCTGGTCAAATGCTCATCAGCTTTATCCTTATTTTTGTCTTTTGATGGAGTTTAACCACTCACGAGATGTGAGCAGAAAGGGTTTACAGGCATTTGCCATAAGTGCATCATCTAGTTTTGACATTTGTCCGAATCTGTTTTAGGACAATTTCCAATGTTACCTGAGCTCACACTGTTAGGCCAGTGAAATCTGTTTCTTTCCCACCGTGTGTTATTTCTTGGATCCAAGCAATAGTTTTCACATGGATAGAAATATTTGAAAAGGTCTCTGCCAAGCAAAGCGGGGCACAGTGCTTCAGACACCGGCTTTTAGCCGTTGGTTAAACTGGGAGGAGTCCTGCAGCCCTTACCTGGATCAGTGATTTGAAGCCCTATGAGCAGGTTTAGATTACCTGGATAATTACAGATTTTTCACATTAGAGCTGGTTACGGATCAGGCCCATCATGTACAGCTGCAGCAGAGGTGACAGGCTTGTGTAGGGTTTGTGTAGGGTTTGGTGAAATCCTCGTGTGTACTTCTGAAAGGATCTGGTTTTCTGATACTTTCTTTGCTGTCTACCCCTGCTGCTGGTCAAGCCCAAATGTTCCTTCCACTGTTCAAATACCTGGCAACAACTATTTAATTTGACAATTTGTAGATGGTATTCCTGTATTACCCTTTAGGACCTTAATAATAGGTTTTTCCTTAGTGAAGCATTAAAACATTAAAGGCCATAAATTCCACAGTCACCTGTATCCATTTATTGCTAATTTATTATGGAACATATCATAAAACTTTGCTTGACAGATAGGCCTCTTCATAACTATAAATCTTTTTTCAACTGTTTAGATAACTTATGCTTAAGTTCAAGGAAAGACCTCTACGAACAAATATTTAAAACATCTATTTATTATGCAATAGCAATACGTACAAACTATGTGGCAAATACTGAGAAATGTTACTCTATATTCAGATTACCTATCACTTCAAAGTTTTGGGGGATACATCTATTATAAAAATAAAATAAAAACTATGTGCCAAGCATCTGCTTTATTAAAAGGTTTAAGAGGTCTAACTGAATAAAGCTGTTACTACAGTTAACATCAAACCTATAAATGTTTCTCTTCAGATTATGTTCATCATTTGTAACCTGGAACCTCTGAAGGGATCGTAAGTGTGTTTCATACAGGAGAGCTCACCAGAGCAAAAATAAAAGTTNATATATATATATATATAATTTGGGCATTTAATTTACTTTACCTTAAAATAATTGTTTGGGGTTTGACCCTGTTTATATTTTTTTGCTGTTCTTTTGTATGAGAAAATGTTCTTTTTCTCTTGCACAGTGTATAAATTCAAAGTCTCTTGGATATATCAAACCAGCTTTCTGTAGCATAATTTATTTTTATTTTGTTTAATATTTTTTCCTGGTTGAATTATAAGCATATGTATTTGCCATATTTATATGTATCATTAGCATATGTAGACAACCAATTGGTTTTAACAGCAATGCATGTGCATATGCCCAGCCAGCTTCTTTAGCAAGAAGCTGTTTTTTAAAAACAATTGTTTGGACATCTCATTAAAAGACTCTGTTTTATTAATTCTTTTCCTTCAAATCAGTTTGGTTGTGCATGGAAGGTCATTTTCATTTTTGAAAGAAAATTTCCCTCTTAGTGCTGTCTCCATCATTTCAGCTTGATAAGTGTTTGCATATGCTCTGTGGCCTCAATATTTCTTATAAATTGTTAAACTATATGACTAAAGCTATGGTGAGAGGCCAGAATAGTACAATAAGCACAACTCTCACATTTGTATATTAAAGTCAGAAAAAAATGGATGGAAATACTCTACAAATCTACACAAAACGCCACTCTTTAAAGTGAGCTCATTCATAGTAAAATAATTAAGATTGTACAGAATTTTTTGTCCTTGAGAAAACCAAAAACCAACTTATCCTAATGCAATCACAACATTGTTAGCATCCAAATGAAAGCAAAGCAACTGTTTCTTTTAAATCATACACAAGTTATTCCCCACTTTTCTGTTGACTTCATCACTGGTTTGTTACTTAGGGCTTGTTTCTTGGGACAGAACAGGGAGGGCTTATACTACAAGAGGGTATATCCACTCAACAGCCATGCAGGGAAGAGGTTTGGTTGTCCATTTGTCCCTGTCTCTGCCTCCCAATCTCACTTGCTAATATCTGCTTTTCAGAAAAACAAAAGTTTTTTTTTTTTTCTCCCTACTTTCTGCTCTCTTTTCCTTACCCTTTTTTCCAGTCTTTTCCCCCTCTGTCCCACTGTGCCCCTGCTCCATGGTCAACATATAGAGAGAGCGCTGACAGCAGATTCATGCTCTGTGTTTAGGGCAGTATCACCTGGAAAGCAGCAGCTACCATTTTTGATGAGACTGTTTGTGCCCCAGACTTTTCCTGGGGTTTATGTGTTCATAAATGAATTCATGGTTTGGGACTCACTGAGAAAAAAATAATGAATTGAGATATAAACCTGATCAAGAGAAGAAACCCAGCAATTTGTAAGCTTAAACAAACCAATTGTCTTTTGATTAAGTCCTCTATAGCAGACATCATTTTAATATTACTTATGGACTCTGTGTGTCCTTGCAACAGGCTCCCAGCACATCCCTAATTCTGCAGTACCACAGTAAATAACTCTTTGTATTACTTCCCAAAAGTTGACCCTGACGGATTGTTTAATTAATTATAGTGCTGATATCTGACAGAATAAGCAACTTTCCCAGTTGTTTAAGGTCTTAGATTTCACTAAGCTACATAACACAATGTCTCCTTAAATGTTGTCAGGTGCTGTGAAAATTATCAGCCTCCAGCAGCGAAGCCTGAGGAACAAAACAAGGTTTAAAGCCATACAGTGAGTTTCAGTTACCAATACAATCTTACCAAAATAAGAGAATTACCTTTAATAAATATATTCCAGGACAGTCTGTGGTGGGACTCAACAAGCCAGTTAAGTGCTGTATTCAAATGCTTTGTTTTTCTCTGCAAAGAAACTCCTGGGCCAGGCTCCCTTCTGGCACCAGTCTGCTTAAGTCAACAAATGGAGTTACACCCGAGATGAATTTGCCATGCTATGTTTTTCTAAATAGATTAGGGGTCATTTGAAAAGCTGTAAATAAACCTTTCAAATTCTTTAAGGCAAAAAAGAAACAAATCTCCAAGAGGAAGAGAAAGGGAAAAAAAAAAAAAAGAAAAAAGATTTATTCTGCTTTCCCAGAACTGCAAGTTTCCAGGTGTTCACCTTTTGATCTGGCTACAGGCAATGATTTTCTGAAGTGGTTTCTGATGGTGCCTGACATCATTTATGGCACTCTTGAACAATCTTGTAATGTGCTAAACTACACAAAATTAAGTGAGTTAGTGGCTCGCTAAGAGCAGCACAAGGGCCATGGGTATCACAAGCACTTTGCTACTTGCAACAGCATGTGGAGCTTCGAAGCAGCATTATTTCTTTGATTTGATAATAAGAATAAAATAATGACTGCTCTTGATTACTAATAGTACAGTGGAGTGAGAGGCCCTTGGAGTCTCATTGTGCTTGATGCTGTAAAAACTCAGAGTAAAAAAAAAAAAAAAGCTTTTCCTTAACTTACAGCCCAACTGAAGGCAAAACACAGCAGTGGAGGTGACAAACCATCGGGAGGAAAAGGACAAGCGGTGTGAACCTACATCAAATCAGCATGACTGCGTGTGTGGTTGAACAGCCCGTGTTACTCGTGTTTGATTAAGGTTTTTTTACATATTTTATTCGTAGCTTGTAATTAAAGGTCAGAATGGTCCTTCACATGAGCTAAAGGCACAGCAGAACTGGACTTGGCTGGCAGATGCTGTTGCTGAGCCAGGGGGAACTTGGCCGTTTATTTGCATGTGTGAAAGCACAAGTGGTGTTGCTGAGTTTCAAGCGAGGAGAACAGAAGTTACCTCTGCAGTATTAATGAACAGGATCAAATTCAAAATGGCTCAAGAGTCAGAACTGTCACAGTCTGTCACCTATGGCAAGTCAACAGCATTCACCGAGCTTCACTTCTCTCCATGTGAGCTGCAGTTCATGAGTTTTTTCTCAGACAAACCCCTGTCAGAGAAGAAATTTTCCATTGTGCCCAAGGAGGGAAACTGTTGGCTGGAGCCTGTGTATCAGGATTTCATTAATTATTTTACCTCTGATGGGCTTGACTTGGGGAGCTCTTCAGAGAAGGGATCTGAACACCTGAGTGCTGGTGTGTGGTGGGGTCTGGGATGGAAAACCTAGGGACACGAGCTATAACTTCTGTTAGCTGGAATTTCCCCAGGGCTAAAGGCTTCTTGTGCAGATTTGTTGTTGTCCAGGCAAAGGGTGATAAAGAAATGTGATTATCTCATCGTCTCCCAGTGTGGCTGCCGACATGCCGGATGTGTTTTTTGTGAATGCTTCTGTGGGGTGCAGAAATCTGAGCGATGCTTCAATACCCAGCATGGAAACAAAAGTGAAATGCTGCAGTTTTGTCTTTCACAAAATATTCAACCTATAAATAACTACTTAGGAGGCTTGTGGAATTTGTCATTACCAGCATTGATTCTAAAGTTTGAATTTGTTAATGACATTTTAAATTCTTATTTTATACCAACAAAGACTGTGAGTGCTTAGCGAAATTAATAGAATTTGCATTGTCAATGAAATCTCCTCTTCCACTGAAAAAAAGTCAAAGAAGAGAAATACATCTTTGAGATCCTAACGTGATTTTGGTAAGTCTTTTCCAAGTGCTTATTCTGCAAATCACTAGATTAATACCATTTAGAAAGATCAGGCAAATGAAGCTGCAATTAAGAGAATTAGTTAAATCCATTATAGGCTGCTGGCCTTACTCCCCAACTCAGGAAGGATTAAGCACCACACCCAAGGTCTGTTTGATCCTATCTTCAGGGCACTATTTATTAATTGCACTTAATTATTCATGGCAAACCCCAAAATGAAGCAGTTGAACATTAATCCAGCTGTTACCTTTCCCTCAATTCAGGGGCTTCTTTGGGATGCTTTTCTCATCTTCTTGTCTTTTCCACCTTTAGTTTTACAGGGCATTTGCCCAAGAGTCCCTTGCTGCAGAAGCAGGCTCATTTCTATAAGGTGACAGGTCACTCTTCGTCACTCATCAGTGATAAATCTGGAAAGCAACTCACAGCCAAAGTGGAGCATTATGGAAAGACAATATTTCTGCTGACTAATGGGCTCCATGACCTGCTCTACTCCTGGTATTTGTGGAGAGGCAGCATCTCTCTTAACAAGAGGATTCACAACAGCCAAGCCAGCTAAAACAGCCATCCAGAAACACAGCTGACAGTCCCACAGGATTCATTTCTATCCCAAATTTGTATTTCAAAGAGCAAGTCTTCCTCTGGCCCCTCTCTCCTGCAGTCCAGTGGCTAGGATATTTAGGTGGAACATGGGTGGCCCATGATTGAAATACTCCGTCTTCTTTGGAGGAGGACTATGAAACCGCTGACACTTCCAGGAGGTAAATCTGGAGTGTCCCAAAGGTGATCTCTCTTCTCCTTTTCCTCCGCAGGGCTTGCATTACTCAGCAGGTGACTAAAGGCAGCCTGTCCCTTCAGGAGACAGACAGCCCATTGCAACCCTTAATTGGCTACCAACGATATATTTACTACAGCTATAGAGCAGCTATAGTTAGACTCTATAACTGGAGTTATATAATAGACATTATATATTATTATCAATGTAGAGTTATGGCTCAGGTGCTATTCATTCCTTTAAGTATAGGGAGGTCATTGAATAACTTTAACCACCCAGGTCTTGTAGCTTGTCAAAAGCAAGGACAGTTTTCTGGTTGCTCTTTGCAGTGAGGGTCCTTCTGCACGAAGAACTGAACCGAGATGGTCAAAACATTGTATATACAAAGTGTAAACAAAAAAAATCAGCAAACAATGACTTTAAATTTCAGTCATCCTGGTCTGAGGGCAGAACAATAAAGGAAAACTCTGCACACTTATCTGCTTCCTATTTCCACTACATGATCAAAGCTTTTAACTTCAGTTTGTTTAATTCTTAATGATTTTCAGGCTGGTTTTTTACTGTGAAATACCAACAGAGGAGTGGTAGAAAGTATCTGAAAGGCAGGTCCTTCCCATGTTGTTGAACACCAAATCTCCCTTTTGAAATCAAGCTCTTCTGCAGTCAGATTTAAAGCTGATTTAAAAACAAGAATTATAATGTTCCCCTACCTAAAACCATAATAATCTCTATTCCTGCCTCTGGATTTGCTGAGGTACCATGGCTTTTAAGTATTTACCTTCTAGATATGAAGCTCCTTAGGACTGCATAATGCCTTATTATTATTACCAGTCCCTCAAGTCATAATGAACTCTGGATTATAGCATTTTCTATATTTAAGTTTCCAGGACCAACAATTATTATATGTTCTTTGTTCTGAAATTAAAGAAAGATATAAGTCACATAATAAGTTCTTTTCTGCTCACTACACAACAGGAATTGATTGGCAAGATCATCACTGCAAATGCTTGGGAAAGCCTTAGAACTCCTTTTTTTTTGTTGTTGTTCTTTTCTTGGTGGCGGGAAGATATTTCACAATTTCATTATTTTAATTTACTAATCCAGACAGCTGGCACAAGCTGCAGCTGTTAAATGATGTGATTGTGAATTTTAGGATGTGCATTACTTTAAAACAAACAAACAAAAAAGGACTAATACCCACCTAGATTTCTTACAACAGAATCTATATTTTCTGCTTAGAAATGTTATCCAAATAGAACATCTTTGGTCATTTGTCTGGCATTCTGGATGAGTGGCGCATGGTTGGGCACAATATTCCAGCCTAATTAAGAACTGCCTAAGCAGGAGCCTGACTGCTTTGGTTTTACCTCCAGAGCTCACAAAGGAACCTGTGAGGTTGGTTCCTGTCAGAATAAAGCTGATTTACGACACAGGTTGGTTTCGTCTTTCCTTAGTGCACACAGATTCCTGCTCTGAGTCCCTCTGCCTTGCCTAAGGAGTGACGCTGACTAAACCAGGACAGGAGTGGAAAGCGACCTGTCTCATATACTTAAATTGGCATGACTTTCTATGCCAGAGATGCTGAAATTACCTTTCACACAGAGCTTTGATTCATTCTTGATAGGAATTTGCTCACAGACATTTTCTTTATGGTCTCAAAGAGCCTGTGTATCAAGCCTGGTCAGCTCCCAAAGCTTTAACGATGTGAACGGCTTACGCTAGTTTTGCCATTATGGGCACCTAGAAAAATATGTCTGATAACAGCTAAAACAAGGTATGTTTTACTTATGAGCTGTTTCATAAGAAAGAAATTCAAATTATACCTTTGTATGCACCTGTGCTGTCCCAGTGAGCTGATGAAACAGGTTTTGGAATCAGCTAATGGGATATTTGATAACAAGTTTTAATTACATTTCAAAATCAGGAGGGTTTCCTGTAGACAAATAACACCTATGGGATGTATTGTCATGTGTGTCACTGACTTTGCTTTTGCTAAGCTCTCTTTTGCTCCTTCCCCATTTCTTAAGCTGCATCCTGCTGGGGACTGAATCTTCCTTAGTACATATTTTCTTAATAATAATGTAGATGGATGTAAGAATATGAGGCTTTTGGCCAATTTGTTCAATTAATATTTGGGTGGGTGGAGGCTTTTGGTACTTTTTAAAAATATTCCTGTTAAATTTTTAAAAATATCTGTGAAGTTTCTGTAGCACAACTTATTCTATTGGCAGGCAGTAGCACTTGTTCACCAGTCCTTTGTTTTTTAGGAACTCTGCATTTGGCACATACTGTGAAGGCTAGCAAATATAAATGGGTATAAGAAGACATTTGGTTTCAAAGTTGACGTTCTAGCATAAATAAACTACATGGAGGGAGAAAGGAATGAAGAATGTGCACTATATGCAAGTAAAAGGCACAATTCTTCTCTTGAAAACAAGAAGTGGGAATATGCTCATGTATGTATATATTGTAAGAGCAGCTATCTTGCCAACATAACTTCTAGTAGAGTTTAAACCTATGCAATAGGAGCCGAACGAAGTGAAGCCCTTGTGTGTCCAATGCCATGAAGTATCAGGGGAACATGCAATGGATTGAAATCCTAATCCCCGTCCTCTTCTTCGCTTGCTCATCTTCATAACCGTCAGCTCATGAGTTTGCGCAATACGAAGCACAGAATATCATATTTTCCACTCTCTGCTGTGGTGATGTGAAGTGCAAGTAAGTACCTTTTTCCATCTCGCTGGAGCAGAGTCAGAGCAGGGAGTGGAGCACAGACACCAGCCTGGTCTGTAGGAACCAATTCCCTGGCACTGGAGAAGAGAGCACGGATGGGGTGAAAGGGCTGGAAGGGGAGCGAGGATGCTGGAGCTTGACTGCTGTGCAGAAGGAAGAACTGCAGCATCGCTCCATCTGCGAGCACCGTGTGGGTGTTCACATAATAGCGTTCAGTCATCAGATCTGAACTACACACCTACACCCAGGGCTGTGTAATAGAACAGATTATCTGGGGGTGGATTAGAGGATTGAGTATCTAGACAATTCAGAGCCAGATTTTTTTTTCTTTATGTTACAGCTAGTCATTGTCCAAAAAACCATAATGGAACCTCAAAAAAACTCAGCCTGAAATCACCTCATCGACGTTTGTTGGATTTTAGATGTTGAAAGCCAGGATCTGGGATGTAATTGTGTAACATTACATGACACGTCAGGTGTCCTAAATCCCCCTGAATTACAGGCACATAATAGGAGGTGCCTCAGGTGCCCTGGGTGAAAAAATAAAAGATAGGTACATCTAGAAAGCAGCTCAGATCTCATTGAAGAGGCTGTGGGAAAAGGCACAGCAGCCAAGTGCCTGAAAATGGGAGGAAACTGGCCCTGGGGTGTTTTAAGGCAACAGAAGGTGTGAACCAAGTCATTCATCCGCAGCAGAAGCAAAAGCCTTTGACAGGGCTTGCACTTAGAACTTGTGTCGATGAGAGCTTGTCCATTTTTTCCAGTGATATCAGTTTTCTTCATAAAATACATTACCTCTCCCTACAAACCTTGCCTCCCTTGCTCCTTCAAGCTCTCAAATAGGTGAGTAATCCTATTGACTTCAAAGTTCTTGACTTGGAAATACTCATGAGCTTTAGCTGGTCAAGGTCCAAATGTCCTTCTAACCTGCAAGCAATTATGGAAAAAAAGTCTTGGTTGAATAGAAAAAATTATGGTGCTTAGATATATTTAAACCTCCTCGCTCCAAACCACAACTGGAAACACAGCAAGGTGAATGGTCTCTTCTGAATCCCAACTGTGTAGTCCCCCCAGTTTACAGCCCCCATTACACACCAGTTCTGAAGAAGGCAGGCACCCACTGGTTTGCCATAGAGCAAAGCTGCGCTCCAGCGCTAACAATGCTCTGAAAATCAGGCAGCTGTGCAGGAGACAGTAGTACATTTTTATATGCAGCTGTGGTTTAGCTGGATTATGGCAGGTCGTATTTGTCATATTTGTCTGATATTCTCCTGTTCTAATAAACCTTATCACCAAAGAAATGGATTCTGTGACCTCTATTCAGGTAATTATTTTTTAATTTTAGTTGTCAAGGATTTGTATCCAGACTTCTTGGACAGATGCAGAGTCTGGCCTGTCTATCCCTTGGAGGACACGTGCTTTGTCCCAGACAGGTATATTCAGGGCTGCTAATTTTCTCTCTGGGATCCTGTCACGGAAGTCTTCATTTCACTGTGGTAGGTTAAATCACTTCAGATGCTTCTGAATAAACAAGTTCATACACTATCTCTGTCTCACAGACAGCAAAGCACTTCTATTAGCAAAGAAATAGCCTTTGGGAGTCCATAGACCTTGACCTGTTCTAGTACAACCTCATTTCTTTGTCCTTTCCTGCTTTCATTGTATGTTCTAGACCCTGCCTAACCAACCTTCCCTATCTCAAAGGTGCTCTTCACAAAGATAGGAAAGATTTTATTTTTCAGTTGCAGCACTTTGCACTCCACCAGAAGAAAGGTTCTTGTTTTCTTATAGTCCCCTGAAGTTGCCGCTTAATGTTATGGTCTTTGCTCAGGGTAACACCAGTGTGACAGCTTCCCATTTATTAACGTTGTTAAATACGTTAATAAGCATGACATTTATTATTAACATAACATTCTTCAATTACATTGGTACAGTCTTATCCAGCAAAAGCAAACCTGGTCCAAATATATCTTTAAAACATCTGTACTCGTGCCAATGCCAGCCAAGGGTGTGACATTTTTTGGTTTTTTATTTTTACAGTTTTTAAGAACACTTCACACTGGCAAAAGCTTTCAGGGAAACACAGCTTATACTGGCATCAAGTGATTTTCGCTCATACAGCTTGCCTTGTTTGCAGAACTGTTGCAGACTGGACCAGAAAAGCACTTTTTGGCCAGCACAGGCTGAATGAGAGCCAGGGCACAGGCAGCCCAGCCTTGCTGGGCAGCTGCAGCTGTGTCACATCAACCCACAAACAAGGACCTCATCAGGCAGTGCTAATGGGGAGCTATAGCCCCTTCGGCTGACCCTTATTTACACCCAGTAAACCCCTTCTTGGTTCTCATTAGGAAAGTTCACCATCATAACTAGGTATTAGCACACTTTTCCTGCCTTCTGTTTTTCAAACTTTTCATAGAACCATGGAATGGTTTGGGTTGGAAGGAACCTTAAGGATCATCAAGTTCCAACCCCCCTGCCATGGGCAGGGACACCTTCCACTAGCCCAGGTTGCTCAAAGCCTCATCCAGCCTGGCCTTGAACCCCTCCAGGGATGCAGCAATTTTTCATAAAGTTCAGGTTCTCAGCACTCCGGTCCCCGAAATATGAGGCCAGTTTATGCTCTTTCCCCATAGAGTGAATGCCACGTTAAACTAAACAATTGTTTATATGCCTCCTCAGCTTGCATGGGCTGACTCTAGCTTCATAAATAAGGAAATTTCTTGCTGGTTTCTCTTGGTATCCCCTTGGTGCCATCCGAGAAGCACGGAAGAAACAGAGAGGACCGAAGGCTTTAGGTCAAGAAGAAACACCTGGTCTGGGAGGAGAGCAAAAGTTCCTAAAGAAGGGTTTCCAATTGATGTGGGGCATTGCATAAATCTATTTTTCTGGAGATGAAGGGAGACTTAGTGCAATAACTCTGCCTGTTGTGACAGAGGAGGACAACTGCGTTCTCTCTCTTGAAAAATGTGGGTTTTTTTCTTTTGTATAGCTCCAAATATTATTTTCCATTTTCTGCACTGTTTTGTGTGAGAGTATCCCTCCTCTGAGGTCAGATGATAGAAGAACCACCCCTTTACTGGAGTGTAGTTAGTACTGTAACGGCACAAGTATCTTGCACTGAAGTACACCTGGGATATTTTTTATCTCTGAGGATGTTGGTTTAGGTCTCTAAGCAGCTGTGGGACTATGGGGTTGTGAGGTCTCACCAGCAGTAAGAACTGCATCTCTCAAAAATCTTGTAAATCTGCAACTCCTGTGATAGGGTAACCTTCTACAATCCTCATCACACTTTCTTATGGGAATGTACAAACCCCACACAACAGACCCCGCAGGTTTTTAAACTTTGAGAACAGCAAGCACCCGCAGAAACTTTCTTGAGTTTTACGTACACAACATTCATTGTGAGATGTTGAATCGTGACATCAAAGAGTTAATGTGGACAGAAATGTTTGATCTCATTCTACTTGAGCTGATTACATTTTGAGTTCTGATACCGTTACAGTGAAGCTGTAAATTTATCTTGAGGTAAGCCAGCAGAAAAGCGCGATTTTCTAGTTACTAGCATCCATTCTGTTCCTTAAAAGAAATTCGGGACAGATGTGTCTGTCTTTTTATTTCAATGAATGCAGGGAGAAAATGTATTTTGTTTCTTATTAAATAAATTTGCCTGTTCATCTCAGTATGTGGGACTGTCAAAGTTTATAAATTTGGCAGTATTTTAACATGATCATTCTGTTTTTCTTTAAACCAAGTTATTAAATTGATATATTTTTATAAAAAGCAGAGGCTGGTGGAAATTTTTTTTCATCTTTTGACATTTAGTTGACTGTTGGGGCGTTTTAAGTAACACTATATCTTAAATCAGAGCGGAAGAAAGATAAAAACACTTCCAAAGACTGCTGAAAACCAGCTGAAGGACGGGGACGCACTGGGTAGTTTGTTTCTGTGTCAGTGAAGCAGTGTGTGTTTGGTTTTTATCGGTTTTTATGTACGAATGCATCTTTAACTGTCTGATGCTTTTCTCTGAGATCCTCTCACCTGGCTGCAGGGTAACCAGAGACAAGCCATTCTGCTTAGAGCTTTGCAAAACCTACTCTCACTTCTGCCAAGGTGGCTTTAAATTTACCATCACCATAAAGACCCTTGACACCACCTTCAGACATGGTGAACCTGGTGTAAATGTGAGCCAGGTATAGACCAGACCCTGCAGCCTGACTCGGGAAAGTTCTCCCTGTACAAACCATGGAGTTGGAGCTCATGTGCTGGAGAGGATGCGCTCAGCCGCAAAGTTGCACGGTGTCAAGCTGAAACACTCGAAGAAAACACAAGTTTGAGTTCTGTAGTGACAAGCTGCTATGACTAGGTGAGTTGGTATAAAGCAAGTCTTCAGACCAAGGATTTAAGAAGGGATAGACTTATTTTTCCTAGTCTTCGCAATTACTATGAGGACCATTTAACTTTCTAACAAATGAAATCAGGCATTTCTGGAGGGATGGGGAAAAAAGTGAGAGCTAAAAAAAGTTATCAGTTTATGGAAAGGAAGATGCAGACATGGAAATGATGAAATCAGTTTGCAGAGAGCAGCAAGTCAGCCCTTCTACAAGGAGAAGTGATAGCTGCTTGCTGCTCTGTGCAGTACTGCCCACACCTCCTGAAGAAGGAACAACACAAAATTAAAAAATTAAACCAGTGCATCAAGATTTCCATTTGTTCCACTGATTCTGGCAGACAAATCTGTTGAGTTATATCCCTAACTACTTTGTGTGCTTGATTTTCCTCTGGTCTCTCGTGGTGCTACACACAGGAAAGGCCAGTCGTGTTGAGGGAATTGCTTAATGCCTCCATCCGCACAACTGGGATTGGAGTCAGACCCACAATCTGAACATTTTTTAAACAACATGTTGCTAAGAGTTTGCCCAAAAGAGGTCTCTCTTCCCATTTCTCAGGGCTGAAGAAATTTGAACTTAGATAAAATTTTAACAGGAATTTCAATCTGACGGGCAAGTTCAATATTTCCGCATTTGCTGTTATCCCAAAACAGCAGTCAGTGTTTGCAAATGCCGAAATTTTCCTTGGGCAAAAAACTTTTAAATATTGTTGATCCAGGGGCCTGAAAATGTTTCTTTGGACATTTCTAGTCAAAAGAAGGTGTTTCACATGGAGAGAAAGAAAGTGTTTGTTGCATCGCGGGAGATGTAGTGTGGATTCCTTAGTTATGGCTGGGCACAAGGGGGAAATCTGTTCCTTGAGAAGTCAGGCAAATATAAATTAATGTTGACTTGATTCAAAACAAAGCTGCTCATCTAGACTCCAGTAGTAACCCATGAGGCTGAAAGCATTGCTTCCTACTCAAAATCCACCGCTGATTTGTTTGTGTGGCTGGATGCAGCTTTGGATCAAGTGCGAATTGCAGTTGTGGGAAGAACAGCAAGATAAGAGTTGGGATAAGTGCTGGGCCCATGGTAAATCACTGCTACCTGTGAAACTCAATGTGTGTTTAGGAGCAGATCTCTGATCATGTTTTAGCCTGAACTGGTTGCCTGTATGCTGCTGTTAAATGCACTCTCCTCTCTTCTGCTCTCTTGTGGTAGAGCAACATCTTCCAGACGCCACTGGACAAAGTTTATCCCAGCACAAGCACTGTTTAAGTACTTTTTAGTGTTCATCTCATATCAATCCTCTGTAAAATGAGAGTAACAACATTTTCCCAGCTTTGTGAAATTTAGTGGCATCCTAAGGCAAAAGATGATGTGGGAAATGTGACATTTTTTTTTTTTTTTTTTTTTTTTCCCCCAGTAAATGAGATTTCTCATTTATTTTCTCCTTCTCATGCCAGGACCTGCTGCAGGACAGTAAGCAAACCACCAAAAGGAGATACATGCATCTCCTTCAGCTGGGTCGCTTGTGTCCTGCCATGCCAGTAAAGGTGAACCTAGAGCATCAAGTCTATACAACATGGAAAGGAACAGTTACACGCTTTGTCAAGCCAGCGTTGGTTTAGTCAACAAAAGCAAATAGCATTTCTGTGAAGAAGAGACCCGACTGCTCTAGATGCACTTCGCTTTTCTGTGGCTGGCTGTGATACTCTGGCAAATTAAATGGAGAAAGAGTGATAGCAGTTTAGCTGTGAGAACAACAGTTTTTCCACCTCTTACCTGGAGATAATGGTGGAACATTGCAGGGGTTTTTTTCACCCTCTTCCCAGCACCTGTCCTTATTTGTTGAACAATTTATAGCTCCATCTGAAGTATTATCCTGCTAACGGCAGGAGGTATTTGCAGTGCAGCACAACATAATCCTCCCCTCAGAGATTAAGACTATTACCTCATTGATGCTCCCAGTCTCTGCCAGCCTTGGCATACCAATGTAGAGCGTGAATGCGCGTTTCTAGCACAATAGCTCACTATGCTACCAGCTAAGCCACTGAATGCTTCTACAGTCATTCCTTTTATTAGGAGAATGACATGACAGTAATAATGGATAATGAATTCTGTTAATGAGATGACTTATTTCAAAAGTAAATAAAGCTCAGGTGTCACGTGAATGAAAAATTTGACATATCTGCAAATGTGATTTAGTCAAGTGTTCCAGGGAAGAAAAAAAAAAAAACTGCACACAAACCCTCCTTTGAGGCAGCTGCAATTGCACGGGTAAGGCTCCAGAAGCAAGAAAAGAGAACAGTGAAGATGTACATGCAGCTTAACTTCATCCCTGGTGTGGATGATTGATTGCACAATCACTCATGCTCCAGTGTAGATGCATATGGCCACATTAAGTGTATGTAACGTCTCTCACAGTGAGGCTGCGATCTCTTTCCCATGTGCAGTAGGGTGGGAGCGGCTCCCAGGAGGCTTCTTTGCAGCCCCCAGCACAGGGTCCCTGGCAGCTCAGCCTCATCCAGTGATGGCTTTCACTAAATTTATGGCAAGTTGTTCTTAGCTGGGTTGAACCAAAGCCAAGGGAAATACAAATATCCACTGGTGTTTCCACTAAAGGCTATTTACTCCTTTACCAAGTTATTATATTTTTCCCTCAGTTGCTTCCTATGGAGAAACAACTTCCCCATCTCTTCATTTAACATGGAAATCTTGGTGCCATCTTCCTCTCCTCATGTTCTCAAATGACTGAACTGTGTTTTGCTTCATTTTTGCAAACCAATTCACCATGAAACACAAACGAGGTTTGTAGTATGGTTCATTGTACCTGGAAATGTTATCAACAAGATCAGCATCACACAGAGATACAGACATCTCCAGCAAAAAGTAGCTGTGGTGAGGATGCTAATATTAGAACTGCCAGACAGCCTTTGTGAACCTCAAGGTGTCTTTATTAACCATAAAAGCAATAAAGCATCAAAGAAAGAGACTACTTGGTGTCTACAGGTGTATTTATCTTCCCTAAGATTTTTTGCCATGATGTGAACTCTGACTACTGCACATCTTTAATACATTTATCCTCACAGTGTGCCTGTGAAGCACAGAAGGGCTAGTATTTGCATTTTACAAACAGAAAACTGAAACACCGAGAGAGAAAGCAGGCAGGCTGACCTCCTGCAGACACAACAGCGGAAACCTCCTCCACCAGCTCAGCTGCCTGGAGACCCATGTCCTGGTCCTGCTTTGGCTTCCTCCTGCGACTTGTTCCTACAAACGGGCATAAAGCACCGGGCTCTGTGAGATGTTTTGTGTATCGCACATTGAGGGCTTTTTTTGCCAGTCTAGCATGTTTTGTTGATGGGGGAAAGGTTTTAAAAATAAAGGGGAAGAGGAGGAGTCCAGTGGCAGGTTCCATGGCTTTGACCCTCTTCTTCAGTGGTCTTTGGAGAATGACATGGATTTCCATCACCCCACAGCTCATCAATGCTCTGTGCCTGGCAGTTGAAGAAAACCCATTTTTGAGGATTCTAGAGAAAAACCACCAGAGACGGTGATAGTTCCTGTGACCAGTAGCAGCAAGACAACCATGGCATCCTAGAAGATATTGCCCATGACACCAGGTAAGTGTCCATGCAGCTGGCCCGCACGGTCTCCTGCCCAGCACAGCTGCACTGCCATCGGTACTCAAGGCAGCTGCATCATGGGGTTTGGGGATGGGTCCGTGGGCTTCCTTCCCTGGGGACTGAGAATCCCAGTGGTCTCTCACCCCAAAAGAGAGAGAAGCCGGTTAAAGTCTGATGTGTATATGGGAGAGAAGGAAGGTGCAAGGGAGATCCGGAGGCAGAGAGGGATTTGGGTACACCACCTGAAGCATTTCCCAGCCAAGCCCTATGGAGTTGCTAAATTGGGGTAAGAATTTCACCCAAAATAAACACAAAATCTGGGCTATCCTTCCACTTTCATCACCTCTCCTTTTTAAACCAAGGAGGACAAGATACCAAAAAGAGAACACACGGGAATCAGCCTCTTGGGGAGGCTCTGTGGGCCCACTAACCAGGAGGGCATCCAGCACATCATGAGACAGCTCCATCATGGCAAAGCTGGCGGCCCTCCTGCCAGCGCCGGGCACGCGCCGCGGGCTGAGCCGCGCTGCCAGCCCTGCACCAGCCTTTCCAGAGCACTCAGTGTGGATCCAGGCTGCTGAGAAGCTGCCCCGCTGTTTGGTTGTTTAAGCTGCGGCTGCAGAAGAAAAGAAAAGCAAAACCATGAGTTGATTTATATCTCTTGGTTATTGTAAGTCATTCCCAAAAGAAACAGACAAACAACTCCAGACATTTTTAAACTTAACCATTTTTAAAATGGCAAAGCGCTTCTATCATTTTCAGTAATTAAAGCATGGACAAAAATTAAAAACTCCACTGGCTCTTTTAATTTGATGAATTTCAAGCCTATTTTTTTTCCCCCTCACATACTCCTTGCATATTTCATTCCTCGCAATCCTGTCCCCATTAGTGGTGATGACAAAGCTCCCATCGCTCCCCATGTGTGGGAGAATCACACTGTAAGTATGGATTTAATCACCAACCTTCAAAGTGACTCAAGAGGCAGATAGATGGGATTCCTGGGGAGATTTTCAAAAGTGAAGTTTGATATCCTGGCTCTTTTGATAACATTGCTGCTCTTTTATAAAACATTTTGGAAAGTCTGCCCTTATGGGGCTAATTTCAGGTATCCCAAGGTACAGCCCCATAACTGGTTCCAGCACCGAGCTGGCAGCACTCCATGCTGGTGTGCTGGAGAGCTCGGGCACCCCTGAGCACCACGATCCTCCTGGCAAGCTCCAGCACTAGTTTCTAGCCTGCTGATTTCCAGGGCATTGCCTAGGACGGGTGGGAAAATTTTATCCTTCTGCTATTTCCCACGCACACAGAAAGTGGATGAAGAGCCCTCTGGAAATGCTGACTCACAATTTCTATGGGGGAAACGATTCAGACCCCTCTGGATTCCACTACTGGGTTAGAAAGAGCAGATCAAAACTCAGAGAAAATTCTCTTAAGCATCTCTAATTAAAAACAGTAATGGAGTTAATTAAAACACATGAAAAGCAAGATGTTCAGCACCGAGCCAGCCTTTCTTTCTCAGCCTGGTACATGCAGGTGAGTCGCTTTGTTAGCCCATGGCCGAGGCCTTCCAGCCAGCCAGCTGCATGGACTTTGCAAGTCTGTGCTCGTAGCAATAAAATTAGCATCACAACTATTACTTTTCTTAGTATTGGTCTGTTTTTTTAAAACAACGGCAGGTATTTTCAATCTTTTTTTATTTTTTTTGCATAGGAAGGGAAAGTTGTGAATCACATCCGCACAGAAGAACAGAAAACATCTCCGTAATACTTGTCAAAATTTTATTTTTATTTTAATTTACACATCTAGGAAGCTTATCTCTGAATACCAAATGAACCCACCTACTTTAGTTTGCTCATTAACTATAGTTTTATATGCATGAAGTAGTATTTTTAAGGCAATATTAGTCCTGGCAGTTGGATTCTGGATCCATATCTTTTCCTCAGGAAGTCAATGGGAAAATGCTGATTTATTTCAATGATGGTGAGGTTGGACCTTAGTGAATACTTATCTATCTGTACATGAAAATAGAGCAATGCCTGTAAGGAGATGTACGAACACTGGTCTGCTCACGCTTTTAGGCAATCTGAAGAAGCACAGTATATTTCCAACCAAAATATAGGAACACCTTACACTATGTTGAATAACTTTCCAGAACAAATACAATAAAAATATTAAGGCATGAATGTATCCACTTACTAAGCAAAATAGCATTGCGTGAGAACAATCACTGCATATTGAGAGGTAAGTGTTGTTGCACAGACCATATGCAGCCTTAGGGTCTGAAAACTAAGGATTTGTGCTGGTTTCTGTGTTGTCGGGGCTGGAAAAAAGGAGAACTCCTTATTACGGCTTAGCTGTGCTGGCAGAAGTCCTGACCACTGGTGCAAGTTTAGTGGTCAGGCTGTGCTTTTATCAGCATACCTTTTATTCCACTTGCTGGTAGCTTTACTCTGTTGGTCAAAAGTAAACTGGGGCCTTTGTGTATATTAGCAGGGCTAATTATCGGGGCTAGACTGAAGGAAGTACCAGAAAGTTAAAGTGCGAATACAGAAGGGATTATGTATTCCTTGTCCAGATTCCAAGGCACCAGTTCAGCTGCACCAGCAGAAGATGGGAGCTGCACACAGGCTCCCAGTACACCAAGCAGGGGCTTCCAGTACAGATTCAGCCAGGGGTCACTTTGCAGCACTCACACTCCTCATAAACTCGTGGATTAGACACAACTGCAAATTCCTGGGTTATTATGAATTATCTTCCTTTATTAGCTGCTTACATATGCCATGGCAGTAACTATATGAAAAAGCACGGAGCCTGATTTGTGAAGACGACAGCATGCGAGCTGTTTAAACGTTGGTCCCCTTCTGCTGGCAGGGTTAGTGTTTTTCATAAACAGTTTGGAAGTTGCTTCATATGTGTTGTTTTTTTTTTACAATGGCTCAATGCTGATTGTATCAGCAAAGCTATTATGCGGAGCCCCTGCAGTAATTTGTCAAATAATCATCTCCTGGCACATTTTTTTTTTTTTTTTACAAAGGCGCTAATGATTACAAGTATGATTAATAACTAAACTAAACTGTTATTGCCGGGAAGTTCTTAGTACATTCAAGAAATCGTGACCTGTATTAAAAACAATGTTAAGAACAACAGAAGTTGATCATGCTTCACGGAAGGAATGTACGACCTGTAGTCATGTTTCCTTTTACCCTGCCATGCTTTTTTATTAGATCTCGGGATAGTAACCTTACGTGGGTCATTCCTCGGTCAACTGCTCATCTCCACTGTTGTTCCAAGCAGGCTTCCCGAGCCACTACAGGAAAGACCGGATGATTTCTTTAAGGAATAGAGCTATTTATAAAATAAATATACAGTCAGATCTCTATTTTGCACAAGCGACAAGTTATGAGAACTCCAGCAGCTGTATATTTGTTGAACACCCGCCTCCTGTGAGGACAAATTGCACCTTACTGAGCAGAAATAAAATACAGTCCACCAGAGACTTTGCTGCAAGGTGTAGCTGCTTGTCTGTGGGCAAGTAATGACTTGCGTTTTCAGCTGCTCCTTAGTAAGAGCCTTAGTAATTGGAATCAGTTATTCAAAACATCTCTAAATGTGATTTAAATGGCAAGGATTTAATAACATAGAAAGAAGTCATTACAGAGGTTCAAGCAGGGGAGAAGGGAATTCCGTTTTTCAGAGCAGAGGGAGAAAAATAAAGCAATTACTTGATGTAAAGGCCAGAAACAGGACTCCTGCTGTCACAGAGAAATCAAATCTGTCAGCAATTAGTGGGATCTTAGGAGGCAAAGAACCCTTCAGTGTTGAACAGTGAATAAGGGGTTAGCAATTATATGAACTGATAAAAGTGTTCTGGTTTTCAAACAGCAGGTTAACAAGGCTTACTTTTTTCATAACTTCATGCAGATGTGATGAGTCACACTTGGTGACATTTTTCAGGAGGACTGTACGGAAAGGTAAGAAAATAATAAAGTGCACTGCATCACTGTTGCATCTGAGATGCTGCTGCCTTACTTCTTGCAAAATGACCCACAGCACAATGACGGGACCAGCCCCAATGGCTGACACTTCTCACCGAGACCAGGGAGTAGCTTACTTAACTCTATAAAAGCTCTGCCTTCAAGAGTCCTGTTTGTCTTCCATATGTGAGCACTTGTGTGACCAAAAAAAAAAAAAAAAAGAATTGTAATCAGGTCTCATTCTGTTTGATGTCAGAAATACTCAGAAATCCCAGAAGAAGGCATTTATGCCCCACAAGATTGATTCTTCAATAGAAGAGTTCATACAGGGAAACGAAAACGGACGTGATTATGCCTTTTTAGTTTGGACTCTGGGTAATGCTTTGTGCACTCTATAGATGTTACATGATTAATTTCCACAATAAAAAAATGTTTGTAGGAAACTGAAGGATGAAGGGACTTTCTCAGTGTGTCAGAGCAGCTGAGGCAGAACTAGAACTCTGTTATTACAGGCTTTTATTAACTTTAATAGGGAACTTCAAGAAACAAGAAGCAGAAAAAGAGTAGGAACTCCATATGTGCAGCTTGTACCTTGAAAAACACAGAGAAACAGTGAGCTTTGAAGACTTCACCTTCATCCTAGCCTATCCTATTTTGTTCACAGGCACCAAAGCCCTTCAGAGCAGGAAAACAAAGGAGCTCTGGCAGTTTAAAAAGGCTTTCTCTCTCAAAACAGAGCGATAAAGTGTGTCTAGACTGAGACGCAAAATCCTCCTGGAATGTCTAAAGAAATCAGGACTATTGAGATTAGCAGAGAAGGCCTTTCAGTGGGATCAACATACACACAGAGCGTTGCTTCACATTTTTCTGTAAGTGCCGAGTTCATCCGCTGAAGGAAAAAACCTCGTTGGCTTTCTGTTGGCTGTTTGGTATATGGTATGTTAGACTCCTGCAGGCAAAGACAGTGGGTTTCTGAGCTCCTCCAGCCTGGAGAAGAAACAGAAGTAATCTGTGCCTTGACAGTGAGTTGTACTGGGGCTTTTTATAGCAAGTGATCCAAGCACTGGCTGCAGAAAAACCACAGTCTGAAGCTCCAAGATGGAAAGATGAAGCTGGGCTTGCTGCTATACTGAGTTTCACCTCGTTTCTTACACTTTAGAGTAAGGTATCAGCCCACTTTCTCGTGTTTTTTGAAAAACTGGTGTAATGTAGAGCTATGTTGGCATTGTATATTTGCATGTTGTTGGGTGTTGTCATGAAGGTAAATCAGAAGTTAAAACCAACAAAACCAAAACTCTGGTCCAGATCAAGATTTCTCTTACCTAAAAATCTTACAAAGGCATGCTGAGCAGAATGGGGAGCAGGAGAATAATAGAAAATACAACATTTCTATTGGGAAGCTGATATTAGCCTCCAAAAGCCATGCAAATCATATATCAAACCAACATGGGAGGAATGTCTGAAGGAAGCATCGGATTACGCCTGTAGCGTAGGCACCTTGGAAAAGCAACATTTTAAAGCAAATTCAGATATGTACCCTGAAAATGACTTAAAATCCCTTGAATTTAATTAATTTTCCAAGTGATTTTCAATTTAGATTTTTCATGAATACGTATCTTAGGTCCTAGGAAGACTTGGAAACCACCTGGTACTGAAAAAAGTCAAAAGAAAAACACAGAAATGTTTACATTGGGGGATGAACGTGTATCATTGTGTGAACACATCTATTTTAAAAAAATAATTCAAATTCTTTTCAAGAAAATAAAATTTTCAGAAGTTGGTGTCCTGTGCACTGTTCAAAAGCCCATCTGTTTTTCAAATTTCATTGCAGGTGAATTTATATGAGCACGTTTGTTTCTGTATGGAAAGACGGTGGATGTACAGGGGATGTATTTCCTGACCCTTAGTTTATCACCCTCTTTTTTCTCTCCTGTGCACTTAAAGGATTGCTTGAGCTGAATATCACGCTATCTGTGAAGAACTCCTTTTCTGATCCCTTGTGCTTTCTCTAGGATGAAGGAAAGCTTCCAAGGAGATTCACTTTCAAGGTTTCTCTGACCTGGGTAGATCCTTTGGATGTCATATCAGAACTCTTGCAATGATTGCTTCCCATTTCATCACCTTTTGAACCCAATCCTGAGATGCTTTCTGATCCACGCATTTTTGGTTTGTGATGTGTGCTTTAACATGCAATTACCACTGATCTCAATAGCAATTCATGTGTTTGTTATCTGGTCAGAGCAGGCCTTGTTTTAGGTATTTCACAATCTCACATTAAAGAAACACTAAATAGCAAGTGCCTGTTGAAAAACAGAAGCATAAAACCTATGGAGATTATTTTTACACCAATATTTTTACTGCAGAAAAACACACTGAGAAGTGAGGAAAGAGCGATTATCAAAAAAAGAGGTAAAAAAAAGAAAAAAAGAAAAAGGCGAAAATCTTGACCTTTGTGATGAACCTAGATGGAGAATAGTGATGAGGGTTACGGGTTGGACACCTCCTGTTTTGCTTCCAGGAACTGGTAGAGAAGTGTCTCTTCTAAATCCAAGTGCACGAAAATCACCCGCTCCCAAGGGAAGTTCACACCATCCCAAGACCTCTGCAGAGTGCAGGTGGAAGGAGGGATCTCCATGGCCCGCTGCAACAGGGCAGGAGCTGCTGTCCACAGTTTTGGCAGAATTTCCTCAGTTTCTGGTCCATGGTTTGGAAAAGACCAAACCACTTCCATTGCTTCATGCTCATGGACAATTTTCAGATTTTGATAGTGATACAACAGCAGCTGTCACGGTTGCTAAGAGGAGTTAACTCCTCTATGGGGCACATAATGCCCCTTCCATGGATCAGAGAGTGCCCATGGGCTGCCTGGAGCATCCCTAGAGCATGTTACCCAAATGTCTTTCCACAGGCAGCTCCCTGAAAACTCGGTTCACTGATTTTTACAGCTCAGGGCAGTGCCCATCTATTTTTTCCCATGAAAATTTGTGTAGGTAGAGGGAGGACGATACCTATTTGGGAAGATATTCTCTTCATTTGCTTCTTGAAAGAGAAGCGAAATGGATGGACGTACACCAAATGACTTCACACCCGATTCCATAGCTGAAATTTAGGGATGAATAAATTCAAGTCAGTGCCTTGGGACCTGCAAGCAGAAGACTGTCACTCGGGAGCTGCCATGGCAGCAGGGCTGTGCTGGGACAGGCTGGCTGATAAATAGTTTCCTGTGGGTCGTGCAAGTGCTGCGTGTCTGCAGGGGGTGCCTGGGCTTCCTCCAGGGAACCTGCCCCAACATCCTTGTGGGGCCGTTTTCTCAATCGCTCTCCAGATTTCAGTGATTAAGATCTTATCTTTGGTAGCTTTCATCCTAGAATATCCGCAAACACTTTGCAAAACAGCACACGGGATATCCATAGCTGTTTACCACTTGGTAAACTGATTGCATCAGACCGGAGGAGGAAATTTATTTCCTTGTGAAATATGATCTCATAAAAATCCCTCGGACAGCAGGCATTGCAATGAACTGTGCGTGGCATGGCTACCTCCAACAGAGGCTGGAGATTTAGCTCAATTATTCTGCAGTTTGCCTCTAATAAAAAGGATTTTTCACAGACAAAAGCTTAAGTGTAGGACACTGGGGGAGCACCACATCGTCCCCCCTGGCTTGCTGCACTGCGTGGGCAATTTGAAGGGTCAAGTTCCTTATGAGGAACCATGGGGAGAGGAATTCTTTTCAGGTAAGTCAGAAGCAAAGTTGCAAAAATAACCTGTGCTGTACAGATAGAGCCCTCTACATTTCCAGAATTACTGTTCGCTTTGTTGCAAACCTTATCCAGATTGCATATTTGAGGGATGATTTAAAAAAAAAAATCATCTTCCCCTGCACTTTCTGAAAAAGCTGTTTGTTAAATTTTACCATCCTTGCCAGCCCCCACCCTATAACTGCATTTAAGTTGCCAACAAAGAGCATCAAGGTCCTGCTGACCCCAACATATTTGGCCAGTTTGCATCCCAAAGCTCCAGGAAGAAGCAGCGGGCTTTGTGCCTTTCTCAGCATTATTGTTGGGTGAAATAGTCACTTGAAGGCTGGAGCTGGGAGCAGCGGTGCTCAGCATCCAGCTGGTTTCAGCTCTCAAGATATGAAAGGTGGCCACTTGGGCTTCATTACATGGTGCGGCACGGTGCTGACGCTGTGGCATTGTGTGGCGCAGGAATCCCAGCCACCTCCTGACTCCGGTACAAGGACTGGTTTTCTGCCTGGATGCTCAGGTCTTGCTTTCTTTCCATTGTGTTGCCTGGTGTCCAGAAATAAAGGATGCACAGCACATAGGGAGGGGAGAGGGAGGAATAAAGGAGTGTAGTTTGTAAAGGAAATATTTCTATTAGCTGAAGTTTAAATGGGCTGAATCGGTATTTAGTCAGCCGCTTCTCTTTAGGAATTGTATTTATTATCTTACAAAATACTTTAAATAGTACTAGTTCCTTCCTTCCTCAAATTTTTATGTATTTTCATCATTTGTTGTTGAAATGACTGCCTTGTTCAAAAAAAAGGTTACAATTTTCTACATAAATGTGATAAAAACCAGAAATATTTTGCTTTTTAAAAATGAAATACAAAGTGCTGTCATAATTATTTTGAGCTTGCTAGGTTTAAAAGGGCCAACTATTTCTGAGGTTTTAAATGAGTGATGAAAAAATGCTTTTAATCTAAATTGTTTTAAAGTGATACAGAGAAAGCTCCTGTTCATACAAAAAAAACCAAAACCAAGATAGTTTCAAAAACAAATTTAAAAATTATTTTTTTTAGCACAGAAGAAAAACAAGGGCATTTTTAATTAATGGTAACCTGTTGAAGTTTATGAATGCCTACTAAAATTTCAGCAGCCATACTAGAGTCACAACCCCTTTTGCTTGCAAGAGAGCTCCCAGGCAGAAGGCAGCGAGCGCATCGCTCAGCTCCGTGCATGGCGGGTCCCAGAGCCTTGGGGGAGGTACCCACATACCAGAGCAGGGCAGACACACAGCCACCTGCAGAGCAAAGGCACAAAGTCCTTACAGAAGCGACCTTTATAATATACACCCCTCATTAACAAGTCAAGTATTTTAAATTAATACTTTGCCAGCTCATTTGTTTTCATTCGGGAAGAAAATCTTGTACGGCTGCATTGACGTAAATCACCTTTTTTTTGATGGACTGCTGATGCCACGGGGCTTGTTCCAGTGGAAAAGAATCCCCCTTGGCTCCAGTGATCTCTGGTCAGATCTCGGTTTTTTTCAGTTTAGAAACCAGAGCCCATCCATCATAATAAGACTTCATTCTGAGGCTGAGTGTACATGCTGTGGACACATCAGCAGCCCAAACAGAGATAATAGCTAAGCATGTGGTAATTACTGTGATTAACCACTGTTGCTTACCTTCCAATTTCAGGCAGTGGCTCTGTTTTAGCACAACTCCTTATTGTGGTGCCTTCCCTGGACGTCCAGTGCGAGCCTGTCTGTCTGTTGTGGGGGTCTTTGCAGTTTGTAAACTCTTTCTTTGCACTGGATGCTATTACCTGTGCATTTATACAGCACCTAGAACAACCTGTTTGAAGCCCTGTTAAATAATACCAGCCACAACGGTTGTCATTTGGTTTTCCCAAGCTGTACCCGCAGTTACGTTTTTTCAGCCGTTCAGTCACTTTTTGCGCAGACAGAAAGAAAATTAACCACAAACACTGGTGTTTCTCTCTATTAACCTCAGGGCTTCCCGCTTCACTCCTCCCTGCTTCTAAATCACTGTTTATTACTATTTTTACAAGAGAAGATTAATGGACTTAAATGGGCACAGGTAATTCTGCATTGTTCGAAGTCTCTTCAAATAGCACCTGCTGTAAATTCTTTAGAGCTCGTTATCTCTGCAGCACATCTTGGTCTTTAAACAGTTTGTTCAGTGGAGGAGGGGTGTGAAGGTTCACAGTGCCCCGGGAGCTTTTCAAAAACATCTCTTAGTTTTTATGGATGCTGTACTCCTGGTTGGGAAGGTTTTGCTTTGGCAGGTTCTCAGCCAGACTGGACATTGCCCATCTCTCTGAGCCAGCACGCCTCTTGGAGTCAACTTGGGTTGCTGCTCCAGGGTTCATGGAGGCTGTGGGAGAAGTGCCCATACTAATGGTTTTAGACATTAGCTTTTCCTTGTGTAATTTCCTCTCGTTCGGTAAGTTCAGCTCTCAGCTGAGCTTTGTTCCAATAGCCTGGGGGGGATGTGACTTCACCGAGATATAAAACACACACACACAAAAAGAAAATGCTTGAAAAATTGCAATGACATGGTTGTGTTGGTAGCTTGTGATTTTCTGAAATGAAATGTGCCTAGACAATGAAAATTGAGCCAAGATACTATATTTTCCAAGCAACCTTTTTAGCCTTCAAAGAGGCTCCTTGGAAAAGCCACATGCCAGTAAGCTGCCTTCCTGATGCAATCATTTTTTTTGCAGTCCTAAGAGAAAACATGCACAATACAACAGTTCACATGGGATTAAGTTGATGGGCTCGCATGACAAGAACATGCAGCAGGTCGAGAGGGATGGATGGCTTGAAGCAGCAGGTGGAAAAGCCAATGGCAGAAGGTACAGCACCGCACTCCGGCATGGGTGTGCTCACAGCGAAGGGGATGCCTCCCCAGCCATCCTCCAGCACGGCACACGCCGAGGGGTCCGGCAGGGGAACTGTGCCCCACGCAGGCACCAACACCTCCGTAAGTCAGCCATGTATTCAGGGATGCAAATTAGCTGTGCCCATGCAGAAAATACAGGACTTGTGTGTCTAACTAGTTGCAGGTGGAAAAACCACGGGCAACGTTTCAAGAAGTGGCTTTGAAAGTTGGCCCGTTGCGACCATAAACAAGAAACTAAAGAGCTTTACAGTATGTACTTACAGCTTTTAATTTTCTCTCCCTGTTCACAGATATCCAAGTATCTCACACACTCGCGGACAAGTATTTTGATTGTTCAGCCCTGGTTTTACATTTAATAGCCTTGCTACCTTCTCCCCACAGCGATCACATTCTGCTCCCACATGTGGAACAGTTTACGTTTCTCTTTTGCATAGAGGTGGAAGGCGGTCGGGCTCGGTTTTCACGGTGAGCAGAATGGGCTCATGGCTTTGTCTGGAGCCCGTCAGGAGCCCAGCCTCGCCACCACGAGAGAAAGGGCTGAGATCCAGCAGCGCTGCCTGAAAACAAGATTTCTGCCTCATCCTCCAGCCTAGTGGCACCAAACAGTCATTAACAACTGGTGCAGTTTTAGAGCAGCTTGTATTTACACATAAGGACAAGGACTCATTATCGTTGTCATCTACATATTGTTTTACATAACAGCTGCAGTAGAGCAAGTGCACTTTGGTCAATAGTTCCATTTATTATAAAGTAATAAATTAGGAATATTTTTCCCTTGACAATAAGTTTTATGCCAAGATTTTATGTAGCTTAAAGCAAGTTGTCAATTAGGCTACTTAAATTAATTTTTGGCAGCAGTTAATTGGAGCCTAGAGTCTTTTGTCTTTAAACAGCTAATCCTAAACAAGAAAATACAATGATTAAATGTTTCTTAAACAATATTATTCACAGAATTTAAAATATAGCATTTAATTAAGATTTGGACTTGTTAATCTTTTTTTTCTTTTTTTTTTTTAGAGAGCTTAATTTAAATTTCTTCAAATAAAATTGCTACCATGACTCTAATTAAACTGGCTTACTGCAGGCCTATGGTCTGAGACCTTCCAACACTCCTACAGCTCCTATACCCAAAAGCAAATTATTTTGGATTCCTTTCTAAAGAGACATATTTTGTCCTTTCAGAGAAGCAGGACATTCCCCTTTGGAGCTCTGGAAGTCTAAGTGTTGTCTTCACAGGATAAAATTGCTGTATTATTACTCTCAGGTACTGGTAAATATGCTGAACAGATAAAAGACTTCAGTAAGCCCTCCCAGCATGGCCAGCTTCTGGGCAGGAAACCAAGACTTCTCAAAAACAGAGATGAGGGAGGTTTACTTCAAAAATGCCAGTAACCGAAAAATCCATTCCAAGGTTATGACTGGACTGATGTGCTTTATATCAACTAAATTAGAGCAGCTAGAGAGAGGTCTCCCAGTCTTGATTTAAAATGTTTCCAATTCTGGAAATCTGCTGTATTCCTGGTTAAATGTACCGTACAGTGTCATGATTTGCAGAGAGATGAATCCTGATGCAGTAATATTCCTGACAGAACCATCAGTTATGGAAGGGAGAGTGAATTAAGGCACAGTTCTTTGGTATGTTGCACAGGAGTTAAGATTAGATAATCATAAAGTTTCCTACTATGAAATCCTGGAAGTTAATTTGTAATTAATGAATTACTTAAAGAGCAAAAAAAGATGATGCATTTTAGATGATAAGTGTATCTAGTCAACTTCTCTCTCATAATTCTGGTCTTCAGTGCCTCCTTCTTCACTGACAGGAAATATACATCAGGAAGACTTAATAGATTTAAGAACTTCTCGAGCAAGAGTCTGTTAGTTTAAGTACCTGTCACATATCTAATCACAGAAAACCATCTGCTAATGAACGAGGCACAGACATGTCAAGAGAACATCCCCAGCTTCAGGGCAACAGGAGACCTCACAGTGTATTTCCTTTTCTCTGCTGGAGAAGGAGCGTTTGGGGCTCCAGACACCAAATGCACTGTTTGTGTTTCCTCCCAGCTTTCTTGTTACTGCTGCCACCATGCACGCCAAGAGAAAGCCTGTTGCTGCTGTTTTATGGTGGGAAAGGCAGTTGCTGCAGAACTCATGGACAAGGACTGCAGGTGAAAGCAGCTCGGGGTCATCCAAGCTGACCTACTTTGGTTTGAAACCAAGAAATTGCTACTAGGGAAGCATCTTAGTGACTTCTTTCCCAAGAGATTTGCAGTACTGCCAGTCCCATGTATCCAGAAAGCCCCTCCTTGTTTGTGGGGTTTTCAGATAAAGAAATTCTGAGTTCTTTAATTGATGTCTTAATGTGTTTGAGCCTTTAAGCTTTGCATTCTTGACCACTTCTTTGCAGCCAAGTAGCTAAAAAACTTCCCTTTGCTTTAAAATAAAATAAAATTAAATTCAAAGGCATTTACAGGACTCTGGCAACTGGGTCTTCAAGAAAACCATCAAAACTCATGAGTCATCCTAAAACCTCAAGAGAAGCTAAGAATGCTGCTCAAGGCCATATGTCTCACAAAAAAAGAGCATTGCTTTTTAACTGGAAGCACTGAGCCTGGTTGTTATCTGAAAATTAATAGGAGAGATTTTCTGTTACAGTGATGTTTTCTTATGTCTCAATATTATCCAACACGGCAGCACTGAATCAGTCTATAAAAAAAAATGAAGGTGAGAATGACCGAAATCAGATGTGAAATGACCTGGACTGTTTTCATTGTCCAAGCTGATTGAAATGCATAACAATCTTTTCAGTTATTTAAAAACAATTTCACTTTACTTGTGAAAAACTGATTTTTGGTTTGAGACAAAATGATTTAACTTTTGATGAAAACGCACACGTTGGAAAGATGGTCATCAAATATAGACTCAAAATATAGTATCAAGATCAAATGCTTACTCATGAGCGACTGCTGAAAAAAACCCTGAACTGTATAAATTAAAACCAGATGTTTTAAATTAAAACACATAAATTACCAATGCCGATACTACCATAAATTTTTGGGGAGATCCTAAAGGTTACATACAGGAGTATTTTGCATTATTAAACAAAGTGTCACCTGAAGAAGTTCCCTGGAAGAATGTAGGAGGTAAAGTGTCTCAGATCATTGTGACACGATTCAACCAATACTGCTGTTTCTATTCTGAGCCAATGTTGTATGGCTTAGGCGTTTCTTTGTTTAGTTTCTGGTGTGTATTCAGAGTCTGAACATAGAGTCCCGTGTAGATCATTCTATTTCCAGCTGGACATATACTTTCTCCCTATCCCCTGTACAGACAACACAGATGGAACCAGTAACATCTCTGCAGATGAACTGAACTTTTAAGTTCAGCCATTGTATCCTGCTTCAGGCTGCTTAGTGTCTTTCTAACCCTAGTGTAATTTGGTATTATTTCGACTAAATAGTGGTCATAACTTGTATACGTGTATGGAAATCTTCCATGTCCTCAGGATGGAGCACCAGTTAAAAATATCATTTATCTGAAGTAAACAGTAAAAACAAAAGCTATATTTATAGCTCACTATTTTAGAAGGGTGACATTTACCTCCAGCTGGAGTATTAGAATTTTTGTGTTAAGCAGTTTTGGTTTTGAACAGTTTGAAACAGTGCAAGTGTTGAAAACCATATATCAGTATAATAAACAGATGTTATAAATATATAAAATGTGTGTATACATGTATAGCTGAACTATGTGAGTGCACAAATATATATATTCTCACACACACATGCATGTGAATATAGACATTTTCTTAACTATGCACATATGATGTAGGTTTTATTAAGAGAATCCAAATTTTCATGTATTTACTCTAGCTGTTTATCTGAAAGCTTCTTTGGTTTCTTTTAAAACCATTTTCAGACTTTTCTATTATGCCCACCCAATATTTATATTTAATATTCTATGTCTAGTAAACTGTTTCTCATCTAGGACTTTAGTAGATGCAGATGAAGCGTTGCTTAAAGAGAAGAAAAATCAACTCATAAAAAATGCACCTTGTAAATACCATAAAGCATTTGTTCATAACTTTCTTTGAATTCTGTGTTTGTATTATTAACGATGATACAATCAATGGGAAGGCAGTATCAACAATAGTGTAACCAGAAGTGGAAAAAGAAAAAATGATGAAGATTCTCTGATGTTTTTCCATATTTGAAGAACATTTGAGGTTCTCAGAGTCCTTGATTTATAAACTGACTGCACAATCTTTTTTTACACCCCCCCTTTTCTATTTCTGTATGAAGGAAGATATTTTTTACTGTAAATTGACATTAGCTTCTTGATGACTGAACTGCCTGAAGATAATTTGTTGGTTTTGCACATCCAGCTACCATTAATTTATCATGGGATTGGGTGTCAAACCCTTCAGGTATCTTTGGAAGTGTTGAAAAATGGTGTTACAGATACAGGAATTTATACATGGGGGGGTGTGTTCATTTAAAACACTACTTGTAAACAGTAAAATTAGTTTCTTCAGCAGTGAAAACAATTAATTCACTGTCTGCCTCAGTCAATTATGCTCTCCGTCTCTAAAAGCAGAACTAAAGTGACCTAGCATGGTTTGCAAAGCCCAGATGATTGCTCTTGGTGCTTTTCTTTATATATAAAGAGTAGCTTAAAAAATAGCTTCCTGTGTCAGGAAGCTCTACTTCTTATCTTCAATAAACCGATGATAGGATCTCACCAACCTGCCATATATTATGCCCAAAAACTACTTCCGTAGTTAAATCCTAGCTTCCAGAAAATAACCAAGCTAGAGAGTCCCTAATTTTCCTGATCGATTTTGCCCATGGATAATCACTGGCACTATTAAAAACATACACCTTACTTGTCACTGAATTTCATCCAGCTGTAACATCAAAATCTTTCTTGTCATTACACCCTTTTCCTAAACATGTAGAAAAATGCTCAAGCTACAGAATTTCCCACCCTGCCTGCACTTCACCCTCCTGGTGACCACCATCCTCCACCATTCCAGTAGAATGACCTTTCCAAAATAAGTCCATGTATTTTCCTAATCCACGTTTTGTCATTCTTCCTTTCAAGCTTATGCAGCAATTTGAAGCTATGCTAACCTTCCTATGACCTTGAAAAGGTAAGGGAAAACCCTGTGTTAACAATTCTTCTCTCTCCTTATTTGGGTAAACTAGAAGCCATGAGAGCCTTTTATTGACTTTCACTATAGTTTTCACCCTTGGCAGTACAACTGAACCTGCCCTGACCTCTTTTGACCAAGTGCCTTTGTCCAACAAACTGTTCAAAGCATCTTGCAGCCAGATGTGAGCCCCCACACCCTGAGTGTATACGCTCAACTGTACAGATCTCCTGCTACCTCCCCTGATTGCTTGTACCGCCAGCAATCGCCTTCAGCTTGCTGCCAGCTGGCCTGATTCTCAGATAAGAGCCACTGGCCGGGTTAAGAAAATGACACCTGATCATGGGGTTGGTCTTGTTCCCATGAGCTGCACCCTCTGAAGGCTCAGTTGTGTCTTGAAAAATTGCTCCATGCTGAAGGAAATAAGAGCAGCACCTTCCACAGGCCGTGGGAGGAATGCACACAGTCCTGCTCTCCTTCCGTTCTATCATGGCTTGCTCTGTGTGTTCCTCAAAGGAGCAGAAGAGTGCATTTGCTATCACCACAGCTGCAAAGCATGGACATGTGTAACACAATCTGTCGATTTGCTTATCACTGAATAAAATAGTTTTTTCATTTCTATGTGGACAGTCTTCTCTCAGCCTGCCTGCTAACAGCTCATGAAGATCTCACCCATATTTCTCTGTCTCAAAGACCACGCAAAGTCCATGCAAACTCCTAGAATCTTGTGATTTATGTAGCATCAATGCACCTAGAGCTCGGCTGCTTGGTTAGGCAGGTAATTTTGATCTCATGACTGTCAGGACACAGACAAACCCAGACGGATAGAGTCAAACAGAAAGAAACAACAACAGTTGCTCTGACTTAATGCTGGCATGGAGTTTACCCTGACTTCTGTAGGCATTGGATTAGATATTACAGTCTTCAGAATTATTACCAACTCTTATCATATCTAAACTTCTTTGAATTTCACTCTTCTACTTGTGTTCATTGTAACATTTTGTGCAATGTTTCCATGAGTGAGTACGGTTGGTTTTCTTTCCTGTTCACCAGCCATTTCCACCACTTTCCAGTCTTTTGTGTTCTTATGGACGTATTCAGGTTCTTTTCGGCTCTAACAAGTATTGCTTTCAGTCCTCTTTTGAGCCCATTTCAATCTTACTTTGACTCATTTCTCAACACACTTAGACATCCTTGTGTCTGTCAGCAACAAATATTTGTTTTTCAGCTTTTTCCCTGCCTCACACAGTGTTGAAAACCTCAACACTACTTACTGCAAATGGCACTTCTGACTGATTATTCACTCCAAGGTTCTTCTTATACTTAGCTGCCATCTCTGTCTCCTGGCTCCACTTGGCTATATCCAACATCTGGAAAGCAGACCTATCCCTGAAGTCAATCTGACTCACATTATCTGGAAATAACCTGGTTCCATTACAAGACCTTCACTGCCCCATTGCCTTCATGGCTGAAAGACATCTCAGGCAATGGGGGCATGGATTGATGTCCTGAAGGGAAAATGTGCAAACCTTCTAACGAGCTTTTTCTTCTCGGTATGAAAGAATCATCAGCAACTGAAGATTCCTTGTAATTCTTCAATTAGGCATTCAAAATTAATTTATATTCCCTTCCAAAAATGAGACTCATGCAATAACGATCCCACTCTAAAAATACTTGTTCAGTAACAAATGCACTGGAAGAGAAAGGGTTGCTACCAGGTTTGATCTACAAGCCAGCCAGACTCCTGCCAGTAAATACTGACATATTCTCACCTGGCAAAAATAAAAGTGGGTATTTGAAAGTTTAAATATTCACATACCTATGAGATTTTCAGACAGCTCTACAGGATGTAATATCGCTGATAGTCCTTGAAAAAAAAACAACCAAAATATGAAACCTTCTTTCTCACCCCTTCGACCCCCGTCAACACTGTTCATTTGGATCAGGTGTTTTTGAAGTTTGCACATGGCAGTCTCATTTGCATTTAATGTCCTTCAGATTACTTCCTTTTTGTTGTGCTAAACACCTCTCTCAGTTGAGTCTAATTTGATGAGGTCATGCTGTGACTCCTGACCCTTTGGGTTCTAAATGAAACCATCTGACAAAAAAAGTAAGTAGAGTGAGTCTTTTGCCTGTTCGTGGATATTTGATATTTGCAGATGTGCAGCAAGTTTTACAGACAACTCTTTTGCCAGGCTAACATTTGATGGGAGAGGTGGAAATAAGTGAATTCCTAGAGAGAGTAAAATATTCCAAAAATAAATAGATCGTGGTAATTCAGACTCCACAGCTCTGCTAGCTAAAGTAAAAATAAATCAGTAGAAGTAAATATGACCATTATCTAAGCCAAGGGAATCCTAAATTCTGGAAAAGCTTTTCTACCCCCCAAATGACTTAATATCTTGGTGTTTTCTTCAAATGTTTGTGACTGGAAACACCTGCATGGCTTGACACAGAGACCCTGGGATTGTTTGGTGGCTCAGAGGGTCAAGCACACGGGAACCCTCCACCTGCTTTGGGCTGATGCGCTCACTCTGCCGCAGCATTTATGGAAAGACCGAAGAGGTACACATTTACTTCCCCTTGTCTACAGCCTGTGTTGCAGAGGTCAGCCTGGATGATCTCACAGCCTTCATCTGGCCTTAAAAGTCTGGATCTGTTACTACGGCTTTGAAATGCTCTCAAGCACTGATCACTTCATTCCAGGCTAATTTTATGTGGGGAGAGTCACTGGAACATTAACACATATGGTCAAATAAAGAGCCAAAATGCTATTCCAGATTTTCCTGGCCCGAAAATAGATCTGAGTTTTACAAGACCATTATGATATAAAATGGGAAAAGGAAAGAAGTAAGATCAGAAATTTCTTCAGAATATTTCTTCGGTGTTCCTGTGCTCATCAACCACTACTTGGAGAGGCTGAAAGCAGGACCATGCTTAAATAATATTTGAGCTTTAGCCAAAATGCACTGAAACTGTCAGAAAGACCTCATCAGTGAATGTTAGAAGAGGCCATATATCTCTTTTTATTTGTAACTCTTCCTGTGCCAGCCCTCCTCACTTCCACATACACGTGTAATTTTCCCTATGAACTCTATGGCTAATTGTACAGCTGCCTGTGGTATGCATGCCCTCCATAGCAAGAGTATTTCAGAATTATCTGACTGTAGTAAATCATCTTGAGATACTGTAATTAAGTAGGAATATGCAAAGCATCAGGCAGATTATCTTTGAAATGCATCAAAGTACATTATATTATAAAAAAATTAGGAAAATCTGTAGGTCATATATTCACTAAACTCCTCTACCTTATATGAAAATGAGTCATTTTCCATCATACCCTGGGGGTGAGGAGGCTGTCAGATGAAGAAATAAAAGACACTGCTAGTTAAGAAGAGCAGACCATGCCAAATCACTAATTAAAATTTAGATTTTTTGTGTAGCGAGCAGGTGCATATGCTAAAAGCTATTCCAGAACTGGACTAACTTTTACCTCACTTTTTTTCTTTTTTTTAATGCTATTTTACAGACTGAGTAAGGGCTTCAAAGACTGAATGTATTATTGAAACAAAGTTTTACATGTACACATATAAAAATGGAGTATTTGGTATTGCATCTTGGTTATCAAATAACATGTTTTCAATAAATCTGCCAGCTTCTGAAAAAATAGGTTAAAAAATCAATTTAAAATAATTTTTAAATGGTATCATTAATCAAATCATGTTCGTAATAATCAGGACTGAGATACAGATATATAAATATATTCAGTTACCTCTTTAAAAAGCCTTGATTCTTGTGGTTTCATGTCCTTTCAGTTGTCCACTAAATTAACTGTGCACCTAACAAGGGGTCAGAAGGAATTTATTATCATTGCTGTGTTCATTATGATAGTTCTCTGAAACTTCACCTACCTGAACCTGAGCTATGCTTTTAATTTATATATTAATTGCATAGACCAATAGTCAAAATGGTTCTTTAGAATGGAATAATGTTGTGAATGGAAAGGGGCAGTGGCACAACCAAGCAGCCACAGCAGCCTGAGTAGTTACAACCTCATCAGCACTTAAAAAGAAATGGGAACTCTTTTGACACAGCCATTTCTATTCATGTACTCCCAAATCCTAAAAATTATTTGGAAGAGCTTTACTCACGCTGCCTTCAACAGGAATTGCAGGAGAAATCACAGGAGGAACTGTACCATGCTCTGGCTGAGAGGTGCTGGAAACACCGAACTCCACAGGAATCCAAGTCGATCCGAAAGGACTCACCAGCTACAACATCCATCGCTTGGGTGTCCACAACTGCACGGACAAAACTGAGGAACTGGGGTTTGAGTAGCAGCTCAATTCTGGGCACATCTTTGAAAGAGGTGATTCATATAGTGAAATAATTAGGTACATACTTATGTACGGGGGACAACAGTTTAATGGCAATACTTCATCTTAGAAATGTAAAAATCTAAACTTGCATCTGAGCGCCTTCTGGAATTAGATGCAAAATGCATATTCATCAGGATTATAGCAAGTTTGGGCCTAAAGAAAGAGTGGGATTTTCCTTGTGTTTTGTACACTGCGAGAGAGGTGGGCCAGAAACACATGCATGCCTGCTAGCAAGTGAAAGCCTGCTGATACCTAAACCATTGGGGGCTTTTTCCAAAAATGATTTATCCTTTATTACTTGAAGATTACTCATGTAATCCTGTTTGTAAAGCTGAAAGAAATTGTAACGTGCTTCCTACAAATATTCATCTGAATACTTAATTTTTTTTTTTTTTTTTTTTTTTTTTTTTTTTTTTTTTTTTTTTTTTTTTTTTTTTTTTTTTTTTTTTTTTTTTTTTTTTGCTACGTTCACATGCCTTTGGTATTTACTTTTCCAAGGAATTTCTGCAAACTCATTGACAGGCTCTGAAAGAATTTTTTTTTTCAACAAAAATGCTGGAATACTATTCTTTGTCTGAGTTTTTATAATTATTATTTGTATTACAGACATCTTCAGAGATGCCAGTCAAGCTACAAGCCCTATCATGGCAGATCTAATTATACTGACAAGAGCTGTACCAGAAACCCGATCCTGTGTGTAACACTCCCAATTACATGCAAGGCTCTTCCTCATAGCGGCAGAAATCAGCTGCTTCAGTAACACTCCCAGTTCTGGGTGGAAAGAGATGTAAGACAACAAAGACTATAAGTGGGAGAACAATGCACACGTTAATGTTCCTTTAGCCTTTAAAGCTTAAGTGATGAAGCAACGTCAGATAAAAAAAGCTCAACAGGTCTTCCATGAGTATCCCCATTGACTTGAAATATTCATGTTTTCATGGAGCTGGTGGACAGGAGAAAC
>VZTO01026278.1:0-21686 GCA_013400615.1 Syrrhaptes paradoxus | reverse complement strand
AAAGCTTCCACTATTGAACTATTTGTAAAAAACTAGAAGATAGCAGCAAAATGAGTAACAGCTAACACGAAATTGTCAGGGAAAAAAAAAAACATACTATACCAACATATTTCTTTCTGTAACAGGGTAACAGCTCTTGTGCACTGGGAACAAGGAGTAGATGTTATTTATAATAGTTTTAGTAAGGCTTTTCACAATATTTCTCATGACATCTTACAAGAAAGCTAGGGAAGTGTGACCTAGACAAAAATCACAATCAGTTCACTGTACAACTGACCATAAAAATTGTACTCAACTTGGTAGCTACTTTTAGTGTTTGTTAAACTGAAAATGTGTTGCGAGCACATTTTTTCATGCTTCCCTCTGACCTTGTTCAAAAACCATTCAATGCTGTCACTGAATTACAATGATAATCTGCATAATGGGACAGATAGACTGCTCATCAAAAGTGCACAGACTGTGATACATTCACATCATATATCATATTACAGCACATACATCACACACAGTTGTGTCAATGCAAGTGACAACAGGTTTTGAAGAAAGTTCTGATAAACTAGAGAAACTGAAAGAACTGATGAAGTTTAAATAGGGAGAATGCAAAGTCCTGTGAGCAAGGAGAAACAACTATACAAATGCACAGAAGGGGGAAGGACTGGCCAGACAGCACCTCTGCAGGAAAAGATATGGGGATTTTGTTGGATCAGAAACAGAGCATGAATCAACAATACCATGCTGTTACGGAAAGGTAAACCTCATATGTGGATATATAAAGAGAATCATCTCCAAGAATGGTATAATCTTTCTACTTGGTGCCAAGAAGGTTTTCAATTGGAGCAACTGAGTCCACTTTTGAGCACGACACTTAAAAATGTGGAGAGAGAGCAAAGGAGAGAAACGAGAATGATCAGAGGTCTATAAAAGGCAATTTACAAAGTAAGACTGATGGAATTTCATTATTCAGTCCAAAGAAAAAAATTACAGAGGGAAGATCTAACATATAAAAGAAATAACTCTTACATATTTCCACTGTGGGGCGGACAAAAAGTAAGCAGCTTAAGCTGCAACAAGTAAAATTTAGGTTAGACTTTAAGACCACCTAACAGTAATTAAGTGTTAAACTACTGCATCTCTCTGGGATCCTGAAGAGAGAAACACGTGTTCATACACTATGTAACAGGTTTGAATGCGCTCAGGGGACATTTTGGACTTAGAGCTCTTAGAGCAATTACATGACACTTAAGAGTGGGTCAGAAAATCTCAAGTGTCATATACATGCCCTATGGATATATGCATATGTCCTTATAACATCTCCTGAAAAAGACATACATAACACATCTTACTCTGTCAAGCATACAAAGCAAGACCAACATTTTCTGAAAGCATCAGACTAACTGCAGATACAATATATAGCAGAGTGCATATGTGCTATGGGTATGCTTCAGCATGCTGGGTTAGGGGAACACTTATCAGTTCAAGTGTGAAAACAGAAAAATGCAGAGAGCAACCATGCTAATAAGCATTCTTGTGCATTTGAACATTAGGACAATGGACTCATTTAATGGTGACCTAAATAGACCAGCTCAGACCAAGCACTGTTAATGACTTCTGACGCCCTACTAGCCTGACAAACACTGGATGTGGAGCCACTCCATAGATCGCACTACACTCAGAAACAGAAGTTCTGCTTACTTTTCTGTTATCTAAGCATCTTAGTCTCCCATTGCTGTGCATAGTTGGGAATGTCATCTGAATACATGAATTTAAAAATAAAATGTGTATTCTACTAACATTACTAATACACAAATTAAAATAAGCTTAAATTCCTAAAGAACACAGTACTAAAAAGACCTGGTATAGAGAAAGAATGTGACAGAACATGTGTGCCATATGCACAGATCAGAACTCCAGAAATTGAGAAAAGGAAGTTACCCTGATCAGCCAAGTAGTCCATCGTGTCTGCCCATTTTTAATATATTCTCTGAATAGTAGCAGGAGGTACAAACAGCTCATATTTTGTTATATATTTTTAGATGACAGACTCTGATTATAAAGCTTTCAGTTTTCTTTCCCACATTCAAAATACAGGACAGATCTCAATATTCATCATTCTATTTGGTTTAGGTATACCGATATTTTACATTTTAAAAATCTGGCAATGAGAAAAAAGTTATTCTATTTATATGTCAAATAGTATGTGAACACACTGGCTTATCAAGAGCTTCCAAGCATTTTTTCTAAGTTAAAAATACTTCAGGATATAGGCAGTAAATGAAAAAATAATGGATCATGCCTATGTAATCAAATACCTATTTCCAAAGTAATAAAAGTGACTTATTTTCAGCTTTTTGCAAACAGCCAAAATAATGTCTAAATTTTTTAAATCTATATGCCTCAAAAAAGCAATCAAATTATTATTTGGCTACCCTCTCATCTCTTTAAAGGAAAATATTAGAAAGACACTTTCATTATTAGTTAAATCAACTACTGTTTTGAGATTCAGATTTGGTTATTTACAGCAAGGACACATAATTAGGTCTGACAATTCTTATTACCAAGCCATACTCCCCTCAGCTTCTGTAGCGTTCTGGATCTTTGTCAGATCCTCCTGTTGTACCTGTTTCTTTTAATATACATAATAAAACACCCATTGGAGTGGAACCAGAATTACGGTATTCCTTCCTTGAGAAGACTAGCTATTATCTCCCAAAGTATAGTGGCATTTTCCTTCTTGTTTTGTAGACAGTTGTACTTTTCCAGTATGTATACAAAACAGAAGTACTCTAACTTCAATGTAAAGCTATTACTTCTATCATATCTTGCAACTTTCTGGATAGGGCACTCTTCTCTCCAAGGACAGGAAAATTGCACTGAAATCCCAAATCAAGCAGCTTTCCATCCTTAGTATGGTTTGGGGTTTTCTGCAACTTTCATCACAGTTATGCAAGAGAACAACTAAATCAAGATATGAAAAAACAATGGCATACAGCAAGCTTCCAAAAGTGTAAGGCATGAAAACTCAAAAACCATGGAAAATAATTGCTCATAGAGTTTTAAGTTATAAATTCTACTCTGTATCTTTCCTTTGTCTCAGTACCTCTTAAATTTTACATGACAGTGGTTTGTTTTTCTCGAAGTTTTTGGCATCCTTTTTATTGAAAAAAAATGTATAATACAAACAATGATACTGGACTGATAGGTCAAAAAACTACTGAAAAAAATTATTAACAATTTCTACAAGCCTTATGTTTGTTCAGGAAGGATAAAGATAAAGAACATATTAAAAAAAAAATCCATCAGTTTGGGACCAGGTGTTCCAGATAACTTTTTTTTCTACAGTGCAAATAACTGAGCCCTGATAAAAGGAATCTAAGAGAGATACAATAAGCTGAACATACAAGAGTAGCTGTGTAAGTTATAGCTTTGCTTCACAATTACCATAACAATAATTTTCACAGTGAGCTTTTACTACACAAAAAAATTGTCCTTATATTTTTTCAATTAATTCTCTGAGATCTTATACAAGTTTGATTCATTATGTAAAATACTGACATCCTTCACAAAAAGTGCTTAAAACACAGCCTGAAGCAAATGGAAATATTTTAAGAAGTACTTCTGCAGAACTGTATCAGGCAGTAACAAAGCATGCGCAAATATCTTATCAGCATCACTGTCCTTTATTTAGCAATCTGTAATTAAAAATTATATTTGTGTAGGTTCCATTCTCCAGGTGTCATTGTTTGTGAATCATACACAAGATTATCCATTTGTTCTACCCTAGCCAAGTGTCTATTCTCCTATTCACCAACTATTCATAAGTGTGCAGTAATAATTAAACGTTATCAGATTCTATCAAAACAGCAAATACCTCCACAACATCATTTTCCAAAATGGAATGATGTTGGGTTTTAAGATATGGTTATTCTTCCTGCATATGCATGCCCACAAAAAATGAATTAATACCTCCTTAAAAATAAATTGAAGACCCTGCATGGAAAAATGTTATACGAGGATTGGTCTTTTCATTTTATTTTCTGCTTTGTTGTACCTTTTTTTCCTCAGATATGCCAAACAATGACAAAAAATAAAGCCCAATACACGTACTTACTTGTGATAAAATGGAAAGCTGATGGCGATAGGTTACTGCATTTCGATTAACCTCCACGAAGTACCCCTGGGTTCGTCTCCTCTCCTGATCCAGTTTCTTCTCCATCATGAGATGAGAGGTGGATAAAACATCCAGGTATTTCATCATCACATCAGACAGCAGTGAGCTCACCTCCACTATGTCTGGACGTGCCTCTGCATCAGGAGTCAGGCATCTATAGAAAGAACACTTTATAATGAAAGCTAATTACTTCTTTCTAAAAAACTGCTTAATATCACTTCATTCGTCCACTGGTATTTATCAAGTCATGCTGGCCGGCACTCTGCTCAAGCCTGCGTGGGACAGTTTAACACTGTGCAGCCTTGGTGTTGACACGCTACAGAGCATAGTCTCTGGCATCAGCTGGAATAAACATCCTTGGCACTTCAGAGACACCAACCACTATGGGGGGCTGCTGCTGCACACTCTCAGATACTCTAGGGAGTAACTGATGCCTCTTCCTGGGGCTGAGGGAGATGTTAGCCTCCCTTGTGGGGACTGTGCTCTGGTCAAGGTGATGCGCCGCTGGACAAAGCAGTTGTAAAGGAGACAAAAGTGCTGTCAGGAGGATTTACAGGAGAATGACAAGATCTTCACAGAGATTTGCAGAGGCAAGACCCCCTAACAATGCAAAGGAGGAAAATCTAGAGATTACCCTCAAAAGAACAGTGGATGGAGACTCCCAAGAAGAGGTAGCCTAGAGACTTGTGACTTCTGCCAGCAGAAGGAAGGCTTTTCCTCTAAGTACAGATGCACAATTAAAAAAAAGGTAGAGTGACCTAGGAACAGGTGAGAAAAAACAAGACCTAACAGAGGACACACCAGAGTCAGGTAAGTCTGAATCAAGTGTTCACATCACAAATAAGAAGCAGCAGTCATTTGAGATTGAGGGAACAAAGGCGTCCATCTGCTTGATCTGATTTGATAATTGTGCTTGTGAGGTGCTTGCATTCAGGACACTGTGGAGATACTACCAAGACTCATCTGGCCGTTGGGCTATTACACCTTGCTGCTCATTCATAAGGGCATGAATGGCACTAGCAGGGTCGACCCTGAAGATACCAAAAGTAACTATAGAGCACTTGGGTCAAGTGTGAAGGGCAGGGGGTGGTGTTCTCCTCAGTCCTCCCAGCAAGGGGGAAAGGCTGAAGTCACGGTGGGTGCAACCTGCAGTCCAACACCTAGTTGCATGTAGTCGAGAACTGATGGGTAAAGATCAGAGGAACAGACCAACATGGGTGACATTGTGGTAGATGCCTGCTATAAACCACCCAAAACCAAAGAGGAAGTCAGTGAAGCCTTTGTTGGACAGATGCAGGAAGCTTCATGATTGCAGGCAGTCATACTCACTGGGGCCTATTAACCACCCTGATATCTGCTGATGGGGTAATACAGATGAGTGCAGCAATCCAGGAGATTTCTGGAATCTGTTGATGACAATTTCATGCTGCAGGTTTCAGAAGCTAACTAGCAAAGGCACTCTGCCAGAGCTGTTGCTCACAAACAATGAAGAACAAAGAAGATGTGAAGACTGAGGGCAGCCTCAGCTACAGCAGCCATCCAACTGTGGAGTTCAAAATCCTGAGAGAAGTGAGAAAGACAGGTTATATGGTTACAACACAGGACTTCAGGAGAGCAAAATTCACCCTGTTCAGGGATCTTCCTGGTAGAATCTCATGGAAGACTGTCCTGGAAGGTAAACAGAAAGCCTGGGAGAGATAGCTAATCTTCAGGGACACCTCAAAGCACAAGAACAGCCTGCTCCTCCATGCAGGAAGCTGGGGTGGACTACACAGGAAGAATATACAGATTTTGCTTGAAGGGTGGAGATAGGAAAAGCAGTTGACAGCTAGAATTGAAACTAGCAATGGATGTGGAAGGCAAAGGAAAGAGCTTCTATAAGTATATTGACAACAAAAGAAAGGTTAAGGAAAACGTGGACCCACTATGCAACCTGGTGACAAAGGACAAATTTCCAAGCACACAAAGAAGAGAACTGGGAACAGCCACGATGGACTTATCAGACAGCAGTCATACCTGACTAGCCTGATTGCTCTCTATGATGAGATTATTGGCTCTGGGGAGAAGGTGGGAGCAGTATATGCTGTGGGTAGCTTTATTTTAGCAAGGTCTTTGACACAATATCCCACAGTTCCACAGGACTACAAGGCAGGCAGATAATTGGCTGAACTTCCTGGCTCAAAGACATGCCATCAGGAGTAGAAAATCTACCTGGTGGCTGGAAGTAGCATCCTCCGGGGATTAATATTGGGCCAGTGCTGTTTAATGTCTTTATTAATGACCTAGATGATGGGATGGAGTGAATTCTCAGTCCTTCAAGATATTCAGGACTTACTTAGACAAGACCCTGAGCAGTGAGCAACCAGATCTACTCGTATCTGCTTTGAGCAGATGGACTAGATGACCTCAGGAGGTCCCCTCTACAGTTCTGTGATTCTTGTTTCAGGCCCTCTAGGTAGCCGTTTGGTAGCAATGATAATATTCTATTAGGGCTATTTTAAAATCCCCAGAACATTTTGTATGTAGCGTAGGACATGTAGTACATGTAGAATACTACATGAACATGTAGGGACAGTTCTATATGTACTATAAACTGTCTTAAATCCGTCAAGTCCAGTGAACTCCATCATTTACTTCTATTTCCCTGCAGAGTGCTACTGAGCATCTAGCATACAGATGCACTTAACCCAACACCCTTCTTTAAAGATAGTGTCACTGAATGATTTATTATTTCTAAAACAATATTTTCTAAAAAAATATGACTGCCACCTAAAGTAACAGTTTTGAAAATGCTTTAAAGTACTTGAACTTCGTGATTTTAATATTTTTTGTTTAAATTTTCTCTAATCTCTTGATTTGTCTCATTAATTTTCATAACTTTGTTAACCTGGTTTACTTAAAATTTTATATTTCCTTTAACAGATAGAAGTTTTTCACCTTTAAGAAATGTTCCATTTATTTTTTTAGACTTATTTTAATCCAATGAAATTGGTCTAAATTTCCAAGAATGATGTGAGCTATAAAAGATTTCTGATAAGTCCTAAATCCATTTCCCATGCACCTAGAAGGAAATTATTTATTTATGACTAAACACTGAGAAGATTGATGTTCAACTCCAAAAGGCTTTGATGATTGATTCTAGAACTTTCTTTGGTAGCTTAATCCAATAAAACTGTATTTTAATAATAACAATACTGAATAAAAATAATGATAAAACTAAATGCAAATTTACATTTGCAACATGAAGCTTTCAATGTTTTTTCTAATAATTATCAAGAAATTATTTTTTCTATTTATGGCATTCATCTTTGAATACATATGTTGTGCTTCAGTCATTTGGAAAGAACTTCTTAATTTCTGCTAATGTTTCCTCATCTATACTATAAGTAAAATCTCATCATTACTGCTTTTCTTTAATGTTCTTTGTTCTTTCTAAATATGTCAAAAAGCATAAGCCAAAACGTAAGCATAATAATTCATTTAAGGATTAACCCAAAGTATATGAATCAACATTTAAAAAAAAATTATGCCTTCCACTGCTATTAAATAAAATAAGCAGAAAAAATTCTCATGTGATAGGAAAACTTAATTTTAATATTTTCATGCAAATACCTATTTAATAATCTATTTAAACAACAGCAAACTCCGTAGTTAGCCTCCACAGCAGCCAGTCTCATGATGATATGGGACTTTCAGTGAACCTGTTTAATACAGCCACAATATCTACAATCATAAATAACTTAATACCTGGCTTTGGAAAAACCCTCAAAAACTTCCTATTATGGAGTTTCTCATCATTATCCGAAATGAAAAGAAGGAAAAGACAAAGGGCCAGAAACTCACATGTCTTTAGCTAGGTCACTGATAAAGATGTGTTTAAAATTTGTAAGAGAATGCAATACACATCAATACCGATGTGATGTGACTGGAAGATATTTTCTGAATGCATTTGAGACTACAACATTATTCTTAAATAGTGAGCAATGAACTAATAAAGACAGTTCTAACTACAAATATCCATAAATATTTAAAACACTGAAACTCATTTCAGGATCTCATAAATGTAAATGTTAGTTCTATTAGCTCTTATCCTCTCCATTGTTGTCCTTAGGTCTTTAAATAACAGAAAAATTTTTGTACTATAAAACAAAGTATAAAAATGTTATTGTCTTTGTACAGTTAAGTGCTTTTTAGAGATAGAATTCAACATCTGAATGAGAAACAAAAAGCAATTTTGTGCTATGTGGAGTTTTTCTAAAATGGAAAAACCAAGGGAGCCAGATCTCACAGAAGTGCACCAATTCACTCCCTGTACTTTGCCTTACACATTACAATATCACCAGGAAGATGTAACCATAGCTAAGAGAAATAAGTGAGTGAGTGGAACAAACACAGGCTCATCTTTTCCTCCATTACTGCATTATCTCTGCTGTCCTGCTTAATAGGATTAGAAGGTAGTGGGAATAATACTTCTCTCAGTCAAATAAACAACAAAACTATGAATGTGATCATACAGTGATCTATAAATAACATATTGTAACAGGGTTACTTCATTGACCATAAAGTACACTTGAAAATGACTCAAAATGCTGTATTTTCATGGAGGAAAAAAAAATGATGCATAGGGAATTAGCTACTGCACTGGTATTGTTAAATTTCAGTGCTGACTGTAAAGTCTATACTGTCTGGATAAATGTCCTGACTATAGTGGCATGAGTTTTCTAGTTGCATGTATGCAACTATATTGTATATGTTATTAGCAGGACAAGGAGATACCTCATTTTTTCTTTCAACCAGAAGATCTTTCATATTCAGAGACAAATACCGGCAGTTGCTATGTCAGTGAACTGTCACATTACCACTTCTAGGAACACACAAAGCAAAACATCTTTTCAGCGGGATGTTGAAATAAAACTAGATAAGTAATTACCTCTTAATCGTAAGTAACACTTTTTCAGAGTATAGTCCTTCTGGCACAGGATCATACACAGCCTCTACTATCTGCAAAATAAATAATCTACAGTTAATTGAAGAAAAGTATTCCAACATTCATTTTAAGACCCTATATGATAAGTATCGATCCTTGACACAACCCGATGTGCATTACATCATCATCTCTAACTTGCAAAACTTAGAACACATCTTCTAATGTACAATGTCACTTCTGATCAGGAATCCACATTAATATATGTAATCTCTGCAGAATAAAGGGCTACCATATTTGAATAAGGGAAATATTTAAAAAACACTCCATAAACAATGATTTATTTTTATTTGTGATGACATCCTAAGGTGTAATACACAGTGCTATAGAAAATCCAATACTATAGTACATCAAGAAATTTTATATATCTAAAGCTCCTATCACCAAATGCAATGATAAAATATAGTAGTCTGAGAGGTAATAATGCACAAACATTTACAAGCAATTTTTGCAATTAGAATGGCAAGATAGCAATTCATACAATGATTAACACTTGTGCTCACTCACACATCAGACCAGAGAGCAGTTTATGCTTCTACAACCCTAAACATAAATTCTCACTGATCTAGTGAGCACATGCAGAAATAATTGGCAGGTTGATCTGTCAAATCCGAATACCTTAGTTGCCAAGGAGAGCATATTGGTGCTGTAAAACGGTGGGTTCAGAGTTGCCATCTGATAAAGGATGCATCCTGCAGCCCAGACATCAGCCTTCTCTCCATACGGCTCACTCTTTACAACTTCAGGGCTAAGTAAAAAGCAATGCAACCCACAAATGTTTAATTAATTCACCTGGAAGTAGGCTTTAAAAAAAAAAAAGAAACCACCCATTATTTAGTTAGTCACTATAACATATTTTCAGAGCACATACAATTACATTCAAAAGGTTGCATTTGTTTCCTTTACTAGACAAATTCTTTAAGTGGAAGTACAATTAATATCTTTTCCACTTCTACTGCAGTTCTTCTCACAACATTTATGTCTTGTTCACTTGTACTTTCCACACATTTCATGTTATAATGTCTTTGGTCTTAATGTATACAGATGAACTACTGCATTGAGGACTTGTTTACAACAATGGCATTTCAATAAAAAGGACTAGAGAACAGATAAATATATCACATCCTCTTGTAATTCAGATATCAGAGAGATTCAAAAAAGATTCCTGTACTTGGAATACTAATGGATGTGATTTTGCTATTAATGTAACAAATTTTACTCATTACATCACTTTAATCCTCTTAAAACTAATGTAATGCATTCCCTGTGAGGATGCCACATGGACACCCAACAGCCAGCTGAATGACAATTTAAAAATCCAATGTAGAGATCCATTTAAAGCAAATGGAGGCAGCAGTAATTTCAGTTTTAACTCAGTACAAAGCAGACTCCACTTCTTCCTCTTAATTTCCTCAGCACTTTTCACAAACCTGGATGATAATAATCTACATTAGTAGGAATATTCTGATGCTGGAGTTCAAGTCTTAGCAGGAAGTAAAGGTCAAATCATATAATGTGTTCTTTTCTCACTTAGCATCTTTTCTCTGTAATTATTCATAGATATAAAAAATACTTGACTCCTCTTGTCTGTAAAACGAACTTGAAAACTTACTTGCTTTCCTCTTCCTTTCAGCTTAGAATTTGGAACCACTATACCAATTTGGTGATTATAGTACGACGACTTTGGTAAAATCCCTTATTTTAGAGTTGACAGGTACTGTGTAAATTCAATTCATCATGCAGTCTGGATAAAGCATATTGCTAGAAGGTGTGCTTCTGATATGTACGAAGTGCAGAAAACAGATTTTTAAAATAAATGGGATTATGTCCCTTAGATAAACTATTACGCTGAAAAGAAACTAAGTGATCTTAACAGAACAGAAATTCAGAACAGAGGTAACTGTAGGGAAGTGAGAAAGACTGACAGGTCACTTATTTCTGATAAAATTGATCAAGCAAGATACAGTTTCCTGGGTGAAACCTAATTACAATTTTCCTTGAATTTTACTGCTGCTATTACATAACCACAGAGGATGTTGAACATGGTGTTAGAACATAATACCATATCTGTAACCAGACTGTCTTTATTCCTAACTGTGACACTAATTCATTAGAGGACTTTGTGGAAATTTCATTTTTGAGTATTAAATGTATATATTAGAGTAAACGTCAGTATTGCAACTTATCATATAGATGGTGAGCCCCTGCCTTAGTGAAGTTCTAAGCATGCTCCTATTCAGAAAAATGAATCTGACTTGAATGTTACAGTCTTTCATACTAGTGATAATTTTCATGCACAGAGACATAAAGTTATAATTTCTTATTTTTAAAGGACTAAATAATATTAAAATCCCAAACTGAGATTAGTAAAGCCAAATCTATGTACCAATGCAGAAAGTCAAACAGCAGTCACAGAAATAATAAACTGAATATAACTGAGAGAGAAACAGAAGCAACCATGACCCCGCCTGCAGAATCTTGTATTCATGAACAGCAGGGAAGAACTTAGCTTGATACCCAGAGCAAACAGCAGTCCATTGGGCTGGCGACTAGGAAGAATGTATTTGTTACTACTGTGATTTGGAAATTACAGAAAGAATACAGTGCTGACAGGATTGTAGTTTTAGCATGGTTTCACAGAAATTCATAATGAAGTCATTTCGTCTGCTTATTCATGCTGAAAGACTTCTTGTTCTAAATGCATATTTAATCACTTTAAGAGGAAAAAAAATAGAAAAAGGAGGCCTTGCAGCAGAGTAGTACTTCGTCTTTTCTTCCAGAAATGTCTTTAGTAAGAAGTCTCTGATATTTAAAGTATTCAGATGAGCAATATCTCAAATAAATACTGTCTCATGCTTAAGTAGTACTTTAAACTACTGAGTTAATATTTATCTAAGATGACCATGAAAGTTTCACATAAAATAGAAAATCCTATACTTATACAATGCTATGCTTCCATGGTTAATTAATACTGTAATTTAGATTTTTAAATAGAATTTTCAAATATTATTTATTTACTTCTAAGAGGTGTAGTGAAATCCCTCACCATGTTCTACAGGCTTGCCTTACCATCTGCTAGTCAGAGATGTGGGTGGGGTACAGTACTTGTTGGCTACCAAAACAGTTCTGCAGACAAGTTGCATCTTTTGGATCCACATTGTTGAGGGATGCCAAGCAGAGAAACTACCTAGTTCTGTTCCTGTACACTGCCACTCACAAACAGGAGAGCGGTGGGAGCACACACGGTTTGTCTAGTTCAGTTGACAACTGCGTATAAACTGTCACTGTCTGGTCAAGACCAGAAAGAATGAGTAGAACCAGACTCTGAATTTTATTCCATAAAAACCCTACAAAATCAGTCCTAGCCACAAACACTGAAAATGAATTTAAGGGTGTAGCATTGGTTTCTTGGTTTGTTTGTCGAGACAGGATTCTTCCTTTCATTCTTAGATTAAGAGATCTCAATTGAACTAGGACAATGGCACTAATTAAATTTTTAGAAAACAGATATCCACATCATAAAATGCATTCAGTGTCAAAATAAAATACACAAAGGGAGAAACTCTAAGAGCTGATAAAGAATTTAATTTCCATTGCTCCAAGGGCTGATCGTACTGTGGCAAAGCAGCAGTACTGATGCTATATTCTATGATATCCACAGTTTTGGATAGTAAGAGGAAGCAGATACTTACATAATTAGTCATTTAGTTCTTGCAGCTAATGGATTCAAGATAACCACTACAGTTTTCCTCTAAGTTTACAAATCACTGCTCATTCCTAAATTACGTATCCAAGCTGAAAAAGCTTACTTCAGCAGTATTATGTTAGCTATAGGAGAGTCCTTCCCCCAAAAAATGTCCATAGCAAAAGCAAGACTAAATTCTTCTAAATGAAAGATACAGAAATAAATCCACAGAATAATTCTCTAAATTCTCTGCATCCTTGAATAGACAGTTTTATAATTGTTTCTCAGAAAGTTCACTCTTGCTTGACATATCAGCATTGCTTTTATAATTAATTAAGTCTATGCCAACAGCCTTAAAATGAGTCTTGAATTTGATTAAGCCACCCCTTAATCCAAAGAGTTATCTGTTTTTTCTTCTAGACTACTTTTGCAAAATTAAGCCACTATTTTAAATACAGAATATAGCTTTCCATTCCACCCCACATTTTCAATTAGGATTGGGGAAGGAAAAAAAAAAAAGAATATCAAATCTTGTCAATATTTGTGCTACTTGTAAAACAATAGCATTGTACCAAATCATCTCTACATGGCGTTGGAGACATTTTTGCAATTAAGTTTTCCATTGTAATTTTGCTCACTGATGTTATTTTGTCATGCTTTTTATTTAAGAATACTTTGTTAACAGAGATTTACAAACAGACTGTTCCAATCTGAATCTGCTGCATTAGTACTATCACGTACCTATATGAGAGATGGCTACCCTCACTGGGTTAGCTCATGTTCACATTAGTTATCAGCGGACAGAAGTTCCAAAATTAAGAAACCCTGAACTTGGATGGGGAGGAAAGGGGGAGCTGAGGGAATGATGTTTTCAAAAGAGCATTAATTTTCTAGAGCTTCTAAAGATTCTGAGAAATGTTGTCTATACTATCAGGCTGATTTTCCATGGGACACAATCAGTGAAGATTTCCCAAGCTGCACAGAACTTCAATAAGCCAGTCGTGACTTGTCTTGGTGCAGTATTCATTGGTTAATCTAAGTGCTTCTAACAGGTATAAGAACAGGCTGGTATGATATCATCCTACAGTATGAGGAGTATTTTCAAGTGAGGCATGATTTCAAATAGACAGTTATGGATTAATTAAAACAAGAGTGATTCTTCCAGACTTACTCCCAGAAGAGGTGATAGCTATAATGAAAGAGTAAATAAAAAAGACATGTACACCACTGCAGAAGACTTCAACGATGACAGAGTTATTGGTTTTAGTCTTTATCATTCCTCCAATTGATTACTAAGAGTTTGATGTAGATTCCTACAGTTGGTGGTGGCTATACACTCATGCCTAGAAACCACAGCTAGTTCAGGAAGCAACGCAAGCTGAAAATAGTTGGAGGCTAGCAAAGTATCAAATATGCTTATACCATTCTTCCTTCTCTATAGATACTGAGTTATTGCCACTGTTGGAAACAGGACAGTAGGAGAGATGGTAGACAAGTCTGCCTTATACTGATAAAGCTTTTATTTTTTTTGGTCCCAAATACCAAAAGAGTCTCTGCAGTTTCTATTAGCTGAAGATATTCAGTTATCTTTGTTAAGAAGACATCTATAAAATAATACTTGCTTGCAATGGATAACCTTTTTAGTTGCTGGCAGAAGTCATCAAGCAAAGGAGACAAAGGGATTTACATGATCTTTGCACCTATAACTGCCACAATTCACTATAAAATGAGACTGCCATACTCTCCCAGGTTAACCAGGGATTTATCATGCAGTGCCTTGAAAACCTTCAGAGGTAAAGACCACACAACCTCTCTGGGCAGCCTGTTCTACACTTGACTGTCATAATGGTGAAAAAAAATTGCTTTGTATCAAGTTAGGATCTCTCCTCTTTCAATGAATGTCTGTTTTCTCAGATCTACTCTATAGTCTGTTCTCCAAATCACAGAAAGGGGGAAAAAGAAGACAAGGAGAAAAAGGGGGGAAAAAAAAATGCTGCTTACCATCAGCATCATCCTGAAAGAGAGAAAAGGAAAAATAAGAAAAGCAGTTGCTGCTTGTCATGATTCTTCCTATGGATAGTTTGCTGCAAACTATAGACATACAGTCAGCATTATAGCTTCATAATTACTACTAAAAGCAATAGAAGAAGAAACAGGAGCCACAAAACTGACATTTTGAATAAAGAACTTCCATGAACATTGCTAAAAGCTATTTGCATTTCCCACCTTCAAGAAGAATTACAACGAAGCAATTTGGGGATATTCTGTCTATCCCTTAAGTGATGAAGCTGGAAGAGGATTTTCAACCACTAGTTAAAAATTTTGCCTTCACAGTTTTCTATTTTGAAATTTATTGACAAGTAATTCTACAATAATTTATTACATTGTCTTCTAACTTGTGTATATTTTTCTTGTTACAAACTATATTAAATATTTTATCTATATAAAATTTATTCTTCACAAAAGACACCTTCTCACGCATCCTAAACCTCTGCTGACACCTATAGAAAAATTCACCATTTACAACATTTTCTAAAATGTATGGGTGTAGGGAAGAAATTTACTACCTTCAGTTTGCAGTTCTATGGTGTAATAAATCCTCTTGCCACCAGGTGGGGAATGTAATTTTAAAATGTGTCAAGTCAGCTAAGAAAGGTAACTTTCATGTGTATAATTGCTCATCAGTGTAATCTCAACAGTTTCAATTTTTTAGTCCAACCATCGCCTGTCTCTGCCCAGGAAATTCCTCTACATTCATATAATTCAGGCTATAGAGAGGCAAAACCAATCTGAGATCAGTGACAGGCCACTGACAACTGTAGGATACAGCAGGCTATAAGATAACACCACCCTTATGTTTTTTACTAACATCTTCAAAAAAAAGGCCTGGTTTGATGTGGAAGGTACACTTTTCACTGCAAATAGCAGTGAATTGTGTAGTCTGGCTCAATCTGAAACGTTAATGAGCACTAAGAAACAAGTAAAACCAAGATCCCAGTAATAAACCAGTGTAGCTCTCAGCTACACTGCTGTTGATCAACAATTTAAATAAATCATAGAATCATAGAATGGTTTGGGTTGGAAGAGACCCTAAAGATCACCTAGTTCCAACCCCCTGCCATGGGCAGAGACACCTCCCACTAGCCCAGGTTGCTCAAAGCCTCATCCAGCCTGGCCTTGAGCACCTCCAGGGATGGGGCATCCACGATCTCCCTGGGCAACCTGTTCCAGTGTCTCACCACCCTCACAGTAAATAATTTCTTCCTAATATCTAGTCTGAATCACTAACTTACTGCTTTTTTTGAGCACATATTCAGCATCTTTCGGTCTAAAACAGAAGCAGATGTTTTAAACTTCACTGTTTGGGTTTTTTTACTTTACAGTTTTGAAAATAATGATATGCACATCCAGTTAACATTCAACAACTGATTTATATTGCTTTGAATTACAAACTTTTCAGCTTTTATGAATGCTAACATTATATATTACTGCTTAGAGACGCCAAATATATTCATTTTGAAAAATAATTTATGGCTTCTAGCAGTGTAATAAGACAACATTCTAGAACACATTAAAAACTGTCAGCAATTCACCCATGTCACAAATCAGATGACAATTTTAAGAAGTTCTCAATTGTTCTTTACTCCTATTGATTAGTTTAACAAAAACAAACAAGCAAAAATCATCTTCATACCTAAATCATTAAATATCCAATGCAGAACCACGTTCAGAGCACAAGGTCCTCTTCCTAGTCCCTCAGTGTGGAGTCACTTATACCTACTTTGTTCCCCAGCAGAACTTCAAGCACGTATGAAACTGTGAAGGCCAAAACAGCTTCACATATGGTAAGTTGCTTAGGCTGTATATTTGAAAAATATTGCAAGCCAAGATGTTGTTTTGTTCCTGCTGCTCCCAGTCACTCTTTACTGACACTGCCTGCTCTTCTGTGCCAGCACGTTACCTCTACAGCTGCGTCATGCATCAGACCAAAGACCTGATGCACCTGAAAAATAACCTAAATTATTTTTCAGCCAGGTCAGTTATCTCATCTAGTTCACCATCGTACATCTACACAAATTATTGTGTTGGTCCAGGAGTGGCATGGCTATTTTGGTTTTGTTTTTTTCAGGGTTGGGGTTTTTACCTTGAATAATTTCATTTAAACAAAATCACAGCCCTAAAACCAACTGGTACTGACAGAAATTTCTGAGGCTTTTTCTAGGGAAGAGAGATACTAAATAAACATGGCCTCTTGGGAGCTGTATTAATATGAAAGCAGCTTCCACTGAAACACAGCTTTCAGTTTTACTCTTGGTACATAATGATGAACTGAAACTTTTTTTTTTACTTTTACTAAGTATGAAAAATTTAGTCAATCAAAATATAATTAAACCAAGAAAATGTATAAAAAGCTTCAGGATATCTCTTCTCAGTTTCTCTTTCTGAGCATAAAGCCCACATAAAAGGCTGCTGAAAAGAGCAGAAGAATATTACTGAGAGTACTTCTGTGTTCATACTCAGAAGTAGAAGACCAGCATGGTACATTCAACTGCTACTTGTTCTCCCTTCTTTGAACTCTGTAATTCTTCCGCAAGGGTGTAAATCTCCGGCAATTAGAAATTCATGTATTTATCCAACAGACTTTTTTTTTTGTGGTAAATTTATATTTTCACTGCTTTTACACATAGGAACCTTTAGCGCTAGTGAAAATAAGTTCTTTCTGAATCTCATGGAGCAGTAGCAAAAGAGCACCTCATTGCATAGTGTCTTTTTTTTAAGGATGTTTAAAACTGAAGGATACATTTCACTGATGTTTACAGTATGCTGCCCAGGAGACATCCACATGTAAACGTTCTCACGGAAAACAACGTGCTCCAAAAATTCCCAGATACGGCAATTGTGTACTTGCTGGGAAACCACTGGGTTCAAAGTCTTCTGCTTAAATATCAATGGCAGCAGGTAGAACAAAAAAGCTGCCAAGACTTCCCATAATGTATAGGGTCATACATACTTAAAAGTACAGAAGATGCCAACATGACAACTTTGAATACAGCTAATGCCAGAAACAGTGTTGCTAGCTGGATAAAGCAATCTATGCTTAATTTGACAATGGGGAATAAGGAATTAAACTAAAAAAATCATGACAGCATCTGCCTCATGCTATCTAAACTGAACTAACTTCTCTACAAGTATGAACCGTCTAACGTTTTAATATATATGTGTGAGCATGTCTATGTGTGTCCATGTATATATGTGCATACATACATACATTGTACTACTTAAAAATACATTTTGGGCCTCTAGAATTTTCCACCTAGAACAGTATTCTAAGAATACTTCATTTCGGAAATAAAGCAATTGGGGCGCACTTACAGTATAAAAATTTACAGTACTATTGACTTATGCTCACAACAAAAATTGGGATAAGTCTAAACATAATGTAAAGGCCAAGGTTATCAATATTTAAGTAACCTTTACAAGCAGACCACAAATATTGGAGTTTCATGGGCTTTTATGTGCATTTAGCCCAAAATGAAAGTTTTTTATAAACTTTTTTTTAAAAAGTTAAGCATCTATGTGCAATGTTTTTTCCCCTCATCAGGATACAATCACAAATATAGTGTGTAGACATACTAGGAAAATATCCCATAAAGGTAGGATTCAGCCTGAATTTGGCCTTCTTGTCCATATACTGTATCTGCTGATTTGGAAAAAAACTTTCTGTGAGCCTGCGTGTAAAACTACTACACATTTTTAGCTCTTTATTTTTTTAAAAATTTGTTTCAAGGACAATATAAAAAGCCTTGGAGGCTCTACCAGAAAATATGATGTTTATAGCAAGCTACTTCTTCCTTCAGTTGTCTTATTAGCACTGAAGAATGTTATAAAGTATCACCTTTCACTCTGTAATGAAAATACAACAATTATCCAATTAAGCTCAAAATATTCATTCCCATTTCAACTCGTTTTATACTTCTGAATTTTCAAGATTATCATATGCACCTCTGCGTAAATCATAAGGACAAATGGAAGTATAATTAATATGTAATTTAGTGTTCCAGTATTAGACACAGAACCTCTAAGAGGCTTAAAAGAGAAAAACACATTAAAGTTCTAATTTACACCTATTACTCCTTCAGACACATAATGGAGGAAGTCCAAGCCAGATTCTGAAACTTAAAAAATAAAATTTCCTTTCCATATGATTTTTGATTTATATTATTAAAGGCAATCACAGTCCACACATCTGGTGTTCTTATTCATACAAAAATATCTAGCAGATTGTCAAGCTGTCAATATTAACAGAAATGCTGTAGATAAATTATAGCTGTAAATTGTGGCAAAGTGCTATCCATGCATATAAAAATGGAAACACTCCTATTCTAAAAGATGCATAACATGCATCTGACAGATACTTCTAATAATTGTTTCCTTTCAAACAGAAATACATTTCAGTGGATTATAACTGCAATTTCCTATAAAATGCTTTGAGGAATTGCCTTAACTCTGTAACTGTATAAACAGCTCAAGAAAATAAAAAGGTTTTGTCCTTTTATCTATGGAACAGAAATCTGAGCACTTAAACAACGGTAAACAATTTTGCTTATTGAGCTAAAACGCCTTTCAGAATGAACTTCCCTCAGTGCTTTTGTCCAAATAACCAAGCTCATCAAGAAATTACATGAATATTTAAAATTGAAAGGGAGACAAGGAAAAATAGGTATCTGCAAGAAGATGACCACAAGCAGTAGCAAATCCATTTCTCAACTCTAAAATAAACTACATCTTGAATAATTAATTTCATATACGGTGTTAATTTCACCTAAGTTTAAACTCCTATAAACTAGATTTATGCTGAGATAGTGCTTCAGCTCCCTCTATAGAAAATGGAGAGAGACATGCACATCAAATAGTTGATTCACCTCATTCTAAAATAGCTGTTTAAAATAAATGGGATACAATTCATTATTGAAGTGCCTATTTTTTTCCATTACTTTCAGCAGTCATCTAGCTCCTTGACACCCTCCACTAGACCAGGTTGCTCAAAGCCTCATCCAGCCTGGCCTTGAACACCTCCAGGGATGGGGCATCCACAACCTCCCTGGACAACCTGTTCCAGTGTCTCACCACCCTCATAGTGAAAAAGAGAGCTGTGGGTGGGTAACTTGCATCTTGGTCCTTACTCCATTGTCACATGCCTGTCTGCTCCAAAAATGTAACCACGAAGCTGGAAGTCACTGGACTGAATACTGTATGCAGGAGCACTTACCACGAGTATAGAATGGTTCCCACTACTGATGCAAGTTTGCAGTTTTCTTGCTTTTGCTTTGCAAGCCCAAAGTCAGCTACAACAAAGAAAAAAAGATTTACATATCAATAACCAGCCTCTTTGCATGGCAATCTGTGCTGGTTCACAACCACTGAAAAGTTGGGGGAGGGCGGGATGGAGGTTTGGGTTGTTTTTTTTTTCTTTTACATTTCGCAGTACTGGACCATACTATCTTCCTCTCTCCACATTAATCAACAACTTATGTTGCCTACCAAGTTTAAAAGTATTACAAACACACATCTGACACTTTCAATCCAAATTCCATGACCAGTTTCAAGTTTCTTTTAATACATCCCAGTCAACTGCATGAGAACAGTAAGTATCTAACAAGCAGTAATCTAATGCTCAAATTAATTGAAAAAATAATGTTGTGAAGTTAGTAATTATACTTTTTCCTTCCAATAATGACAGCTGGGAAAGGTGGACTCTCTCAGAAATTTAATTTCAAATGAGAACGGGAGGGTCTAATATCTGAATAGTTTATGGTCAAAAATTGCATTTGGTAAGAAACGATGGTGAATCCTAGACTTACATTGTGACAAAAGCTGTAGATTAAGATGACCATGTAATTATGTTGAGTGCCTCTTGTGTAATTATCAGGTAGTCTTTCACAAAATTGTTACAATTTTTAGAGATTACACTTCTAACCTAAATTCAATGCGAACAGTTCAGGTTTATTTTTTTCAATTCATTACTGTACTGCTGCCTCAATGGAATAATGCAGCTAAGATATATTGCATTTACTTCATCCAAGGACAGAAAGCAAGAGAAAATAATTATACTTTTTAAAGTCTGTTAATAAATTTTGTATTGTAATACTACTTCAGAATTGGGAAGATTTGTGTGGTAAATAATATTGTTTAAAATATTTTAAGGTTCCTTTTCTACTTGGACAGAGATCATACCATTCCTTTTCCAATTGTTTTTACAGCAAGATAGTTCATAAACGTTTTAGTTCAAAAATGTTTCTATCCATCAAAAAAAGCTGCAGATCAGAAGAAACACTGGTAAGAAAAAATAGTTTCTGCTGGCTCTTGCTCAGTGCAAGCCTCAAGGATCTGAAAAGGAGTAGATCACTTATTCAGANGTTCACTCCAGGGAATATTAATCCCAAAAGGACCAGAGGTTTTTGAAATGTTGGTACTTCTCTGAATTAACTGGGGTGAATAATTCTAAATGCCCTCCTTTGGAATCCTTCACATAATATTCTATGAAGAAGGAGTATTAAGACATTACATCAATCAACAAATTCAGTTCCTGGTGTTTGAAAGATTTAGGAAAGAAAAAAGAGCTGGACATCTCTGTTCTGAAATAAGTTGTCTATTTTAATACAACACTATTGATATCTGGAAAAAAGAAAGCAAAGGAAAAATCAGTCAGATGGAATAAATACATTATCTTCCTTTTAGGATCAGATCCTCAGAAACGGAGGCAAAACACTCATTTCACTTGCAGGAACTCTTTCCAAATTCTGCTAAAGCATCTTGACACCAGCAAGAAGTGGTGGAGTCACCATTCC
>VZTO01026276.1:0-24807 GCA_013400615.1 Syrrhaptes paradoxus | reverse complement strand
CAAACAAAACCGTAACTCAGATAAACAAAAACCCCGAGAGGGTTGGGATGGGAATTCAGATTTAGTAGATATAAACAGATGTCAGAGACCAATACTTTCTGAACAGGTTCTTTTAGATACTTCCAACCATGGGGCATGTAATGTTTAATATCCTTATTTAAAGACTTTTGATGTTACATGGAATTTCTGATTTAACAGAGTGATACAAAAATATATTGCATAACACAATACAGGTGTAATCAAGTAACATAGGTGTTTACCTAAAATAGAGGCCACCCTCCAGTTCCTTTCGTGTTGAGATAAAGGCAGCTTTGCAACAGCTGCTGTCATTCACTGCAGGCATTATTCATGAGCACATCATGCCTGCCCATCTCTTCTGAGCCTTATTCCATGGTAGGGATTTATTGGTCAGTCAGAGCAGAAATGAATATTTCTTTCCTTCTTTAGTGCTTTCTCTACTAAGCTAGACAAGCTGTTGCATTTTGAGTTTTAATCAACAAGAATAGTAAAGATACTATTAAAAATACCAGAACTCAAGAAAATGTAGGAAATTATGACTATTGTTCAGGAAAGTGATGCAATATTCAGAGGAAAACAAAAACATAGAAGCATGTGAAGGGGTGAGGTTCCTGGAGCAGAAGTGTGATAAAAATACAGTGCAGTGACCTTTATGTGACAATGTTTGTGGTGACAAGTGGGTATGAGTAGTTTTCAGAAAGCTGGGATACTTCACTCGTATTTGTAGTATCTATATCTGCCTTCTTGCTTCCTCTGGCTAAATAACACTGCCTTCCTATATCTGTTCAATCTGGGATATAGCCACGAGTTATTTGGTGAACACTATGATGTAAAAATACTTAAGATAAACACAGCAGAGAAAGAAGTGAAACAGATAACAGGATTTTAAGCAGAAAACCAATGTTCTTCTACATGAATTTTCAGCTATGAATTATCTTATGTATCCAACTAAAAGTATTGTTGGGGCATGATAAAAATATAATCTTACATACATACGGATAGGATTTTACATTGTACCATCAGACATAAAAGCAATAAAATCTGTAGTTTATGAAAAAAAAGGTTATTTAATTATTTTTAAGAGCACATCCGAAACCCTGATATTTTGTGATGGGAATAGATTAAAAAGCTCCTATAAGTGAATAGAATAGAATGTTTCAGTTGGAAGGGACTTACAATGATCATCCAGCCCAACTGCCTGACCTCTTCAGGGCTTACCAAAAGTTAAAGTGTGTTATGAAGGCCATTGTCCAAATGCCTCTTAAACACTGACAGGCTTGGGGCATCAAGCACCTCCCCGGGAAGCCTGTTCTGGTGTTAAGTTGGATGGGAGCTTACATCACTTGTATACTATGTGTTAGTGATTTAGCCACGTTCCTATTGCCTCCTAAAATACCCCTTGTTATGGGTTAGCAAAAACTGAGCTCTGCAGGATAACTCAGAGTAGCTAATGAAATTGTAACTACCAAAAAATTGCCACAGAAAACAAAACAAATTAAAGTTTAATTGAAGAGACTGAATACACTCTACGTGTATTTATCTCTCATAATAGTGTATGAAGATGTACACAGGCTATAAAGTATGAACAAAGTACTGCTTGCATTCTTTCTGTGTCCTGAAGTACTCTTTAAATAAAACCAATTTATAACTTAAATTCCTAACAAAGTGTCTAATTAATTCAATTAATTCAACAGTGATGCATTGAATCAAAGTTTAGATCCTAGTTTAGATCTATATAAAAACAAACAAACAAACAAACAAAACCCCAGCCAACCAACCAACCAAAAACCTCTCCCTCTCCCCCTCCCCCTCCCCCTAACCTCCTGAAATTCTGTAAAAAGCTACTACACAAACAGGTACTGTATTAGAGCTGCAAAGCTGGGAGCCTCCTAATCAACATACAAACATAATTCCTGTTTGTTCATCAATGCAGCACACACTAGGATTAAAATTCAAAGGGCTTTAGTCAGGAAAACATTATTTGTCAGGAAAGGAGCAAAACAGATGCATGAAGGCCTACACATGAACAAGTGAAAGTCTGATAGCTCCCTAGATTCTTGTATTTCTTCGACTTGTGGTTGTAGAAATCTCTCCCTGTACCTTCTTCCTAAATTACAGCATGTTTAAACAGAAGTAGTCAAATTTTTGTCTTGAAAAAAAAAGGAAAAAAAGTTAAAAGCTGATTAATTGCTTTTACACTTACTCTTCATCTTCTGCAGCAGTTACAGCTGTTGCTTTGACCTTGCTACATCCTAGACATGGAACACACTCTAAAACTAGGTGTGAAAGATCCAACAAGGGTTGAGATAAGAGCTTGTAACTGGGAAAGACTGATCCCTTCTACAAAATTTCTCAGGTGTGTCAGCCTGATATTGTAACACAGGAAAATGCAACACTTTATCCTGTAACACACCAAGAGAAACAAATACTGTCACAATGAGTGATTAGGTTCATCATCTCAAAAAAAAAAAAAAAAAAAAAGTGACATTAGGATTGTTCTTTAAACATAAAGCAAAACATTTCAGTCACTAGATTCAAGATTTTGCATTTTTGGCCACTACAGTAAGCTGAGCAGCTTAACTGGAAAGGCCTAACAATTGTTATAAAATGGTTAATTTTTGCTCTTAAGAATAGAATTACAAAACATTTTTGATACCAAAGCCCAGAATAGCTGAAGTAATTCTGTCAGTATTCTCTGGAGCTGATTGAAGTACAGTATGAGTCTATGCACATGTGTTACATCTCCAAATTTTGTCACAAAGTCCAGTTTGTCAGAGCTTTGAGAGTGAACCCCTTCTGGTGTTTACTTGGCAGCATGGAGGAGTTCAGGTAGCTGGGTCCACGGTGGGCTTCTTCACCGATGCAGTGAAGAAAGCTGGAAGCAAGGACTTGCCCCTCCTTTCCCCTGGGAGTCATTTCTAGCTGTGGCTTTGGCACTGGTACCACAGCTGTGCAACAGCTGGTCTGCACCCAAACCTGGACCGCCTCCAGTCTGGTCCTGACCTGGACTTAGTGGCTGGGCTTCCCAGTGCAGCCTTATACCTGCCCCAGCACCACAGCCTTACAGTTGGACTGTGTCTGACTGTCGTCATCTCTGGCCCCGATCCTGACCCCTGCAATGTTGTTGTCAAGGCCACTGCTCCCATCTGACTCGCTGTCACACTCAGCTCCTGGCTTGCCTTCCTTTGTAGAGCATCCAGGCCTGGGTACACCCTGATGTGATTTTGGTACACTGTTTTGTTGAAAAGAAACAATTTTTGAGCTTAAGGCTGGCAATTGTTTGTTTCTTGAAAGAGGGATGTCAAAGCATTAGAGGTAAACAATGAGTTTAATCTGTTAGGAGCCAGATACGTTAAGAGGTCTGCTGTGTTATCATTCCTGGTATCTTGGTAATGATTAAAGTAAAAAATAAATCCTGGCCTAGTCAAGGAGAAAGAGACTGTGTTTTGCAAAACTCCTCAAAAACTCGGTAAAAGTATCTACTGAATTAGCACAGTGCAAGGAATTCTGCTGCTCTGAGAAGATACAGATTACCAAAGCTCAGAGAAAATAAATATTACCTTTTTTGAGCAGTTGTAATTGAGAAACATGTTTCATTGGGAAAATATCCCAATGAAATCATCAGCCCACAGCCTGGCATTTTTAGCTTAAACCATCATGGAAGGGGAGTTTGTCTTAGCCTATTGGTTGTCTGGCACATGTATTTACAATATTGAACCAAATTCTGCTTTTAGGAACAGAGATGCAGGTTCAAGAATAGACAATATTGATTCATTTTTACTTGTGACTAAATTTCTGGCAAAGGTGGTATGATCTTGGGAGCTCTGTTTGTGTAATTGACAGTAAAGTTTGGGCTACTGTATTTTTTCCCCTAAGTTCCAGATGATTCTTTCATTCTTTTTATTGACACCTTTGAATACACAACTGCTCAAGACACTCCTTTCCCCTTCTTGAAATAATGAAACATGACTTGAGAGAAGGCATTAAGGCACCCTTTCATTTAGTAGTTGAAGACTTGATGCAAAAAAAGGAAAAAACCTGTACAAGTTGTATAGCTGTTGCAAGCATGTCTTTCAAACACTTGTATATAATAGTTGTTCAGAAATTACTACAAAAACCTATTATTTTGGAAACTGCCTACTTTTTGTGAGGGTGTATGTATTTGTGTCAACAGAGGATTGATTTTTGACTTTTTTTTTCCTTGATAGAGTGAACAGAGTTTTTTTTCTGCCTTCAGCTATTGAAGCTAAAGAATCCCTAGCCAGTACAGTGATACCACTCTGGAGGGCTTTGAATCTATTTTTCACTACTTCCACATTTTTTTGCTTACTGAATCTGGATACTGTAAAGAACTTTTTAAGTATGACCACAATCATATGTACCAAAATAGGTCCTGACTTAACAAAGCGGGATAAGCCTATTTTAGATTAAAATTACACCAATGGTGATCTTACCTGTAGATACTGTGGTTAAGATTTTTGAACAGGCTTAAGATAGGCATGTCACTCCCTTCACCACCAAAATAGGTAGCTTACCTTTAATAGATTCTGCTCTCTCATACCTTTTAGTGTGCAGTTTTTCTCAAAGTTGGGACTGTCTGAACCTTTACAAGTTCTTCTTTGCAGGTAGTACTAGAGCAAGTCTTCATGTGAATGGCTAAGGAGGAATTTAGATGTCTCCTTATAGATACCCATCCTTTAATTAATGTAGCCTCTACCAGCCTAGAGAAACTAGGACAACTGCCTAAGAGTGATAACACTGCTGCGCAGGAAATACCACAGGGTCTTCCCTCCTTAACACTGCATAGCAGAAAAGTGTTGGATGCTCTAGCTGAAGTTACAAAGTCTGCACTTGTTTTGGAGACAGAAATTTTTATCCCTTTAATTAAAATATGTCTAAGAAAGGCAAATATTGTTATAATTAAAACAAATTTATAAAAAGGGTATAATCTGATAGTTCTCAGATATAGGTTCATCAAAAAGTTAACAGATCCAAAATTTGGTGCTGCTTACCTATTAGAAAGTTAAAATATTAAAATTCCATAGCAAAATATGTCATATCTGGAGTTTGGTTTCCTGAGTAATATGATTATTTGTCTGTCTGCCTCAGTTTTTTCAGCTTCCACATGTTTCAAAGGCAGTGAGTAGGAGAGACTTCACTGTGAAAATGGCTGCACAGTCCACCCCATGTGGAATAACTCCTGTGTTTGTTCAGCATCTGTTCTTTCATCCACAGGAGACCAAACCCATCAATTCTTCTCTTCAGAGAACAACTGATTTAAAAATGGTACAAACAACATAATTAACAGAGAGGCTGAAAATTCAGACTATACGTTTTCCAAATTGAATAGGATGGTGTAATTCATTTGCTAGAGATTGATTTTTTCACCAGCTAGAATCTGTCCAGGAGTTATTATAGGAATTATCTTGCTACTTATCTTCATTCTGATTCAGTAACAGCACCTGTAAGATTTTATTGATGTACCTAGCAAACCAGATGGCAATTTAGGTAAATCTTGGGGACAAAAGTGATTAATTGTCATACAGTTATTTTGTTGGACAACTTGAAAATATTAAACTGGATATACATATTGACCTGCTTTCAATCAAGCCACCTTGTTATGTTTGTTAATAATCTACTATACTATTCATTGCTAGATACTTGCCTTCCCTCCAGAAACTGCTGGCTCTCTTCATATCTTTTATGGGTAAAACATCAGGAGATCATTGGTAGAACCTGAAAGTTCTGCATCACGTCTGCAGCCCTTGCAGATCATACTGCAAAAGCCATGGCTATTTTGTTTGTTCTATTGCACGCTTCAAGGTAATTTGTTTTCTGTCAAATAAAGTGGAATATACACAGCCTGAATTTTCGTTATTTATTGAGTTAATAAACTTCCCTGGCTAGTCAGAGCACTTATTCAAACTAAACCAGTTAATAAGGATGCAGAACACCATTATCTCACTTAAAACAATTGCTCTAACAAGCAAAATTATGCTAAACTTTATCTTTTTTTACTGCTTCTGTACACTTTCAAGTAAAATGTGTTGATTTTTCCAATAACAATATTTTAATGTATCATCCAGAAAATAAACAGTGAAAGAATGTTTTCACTGCAGCAACATCTCATCTAATTTCAAAGGAGAAAAGTCCACCAACAACCATTCTACCTTTATAATCATATAAGTTCAGATATCTTCCACCTACCATGTATATAGGAATGGGAAAGGTACCAGTCAGCTCTGATTAAGAAGCTGCACCACAGGATATATTTGAAGAGACAGCATTCAGTCCTGTGTGCCACAGAGATAACATTAAGGAATGAGATCCAGTATTACTGTCCATACGTAAATCAGAATAGAAAATAAATATAGTGGTACCAGTCTGGCTATCTGCCTTCAGAAAAAGACTTTAGGGAGAAACTAACCAACAGATCAGACAGAAGGCTGACTTGCAGAATATCCCAAGTCTTATCTCTTACATTGCAATAAGTCATGGAAAATATTGCAAAATTGTTATATGTAGGTAATTTGCAGATTTTAGAAGTTCATTGTTCAAAGTAAACACAGAAAAAATAAAGCCCACTATTAAAAAGAGAGTTAGAATAAAATGAAATCAGGTATCTCACAACATTTGCAGATTTCAACAATTAAATTCAGAGTGTCTTTCACTTGAGGAGAAGCTCCTAAAAGAAACCCTGGTGATCTACTCTGCCTGTAAAAACTCTCTGCAAATCCTTTCAACTACACTTTATACAGCTAAAACCATTGAGTGGAGATTCTGAATGGTTTGCAAACTAATGTGTATTTCCAGCTTTCAGGGTCTTTATTATAAATTTTATTAAAAAATAAAAAAGATACCATATGCTTTTGAAACAGAAAAAAAGTTAAACACCACTTTCTAAAACAAGATTTGACAGTTTCCGCTTATGAAACCATGACCTTATCTACTGATTTCTAAAGGGACTTTTTTTTGTGAATGGAGACATTTCTGCAAAGGTTGTCATTATGAAAAACTGATACTTTAAAAACAGAGATAATTTTCAAGCATCTCTGACCTGCAAACATATACAGACCTGGAGTACTTACTTAGCCTGTATGAATATGCAGACATCATAGAACAATGTGAATAATTACTATCTCTTATTATGTGTTTTATATATTCTATTTTTTTCAGGCAAAACAAAGTATAAATATTTCACCCAGCTCTGAAGAGCTCACAGTGTAAATGTATTGAGCCAGGGAAAGAAAATTCTCACAGTAAGACAGAAGAACATCAGCTGGCAACTGACCACATACGCTTAATATAAAATTTGAGAAATGGAAGGATATTTTTCAAAGAATTCAGTATGCAGTGTATTCCTACAACTTGTCACTAATGGTCAGCTAGCCTCCTGAGGACTTCAGTTCAAATTGCAGCCAATTATTATGGTGAAAGACTATCCCCCTGCTTGCTCAGAGCATAGATCTCTAGAGGATCAAGGGGTGAACTGAACTACTGCCTAATGGGCCTGTTAGCTGGCTATGTCAAGGTTTCCAGCAGAGGCTCCATGTGCACTCTTACCCCTGCCATTTGCAAGAAGGAAAGCTAATACTAAAGGCTAACTCTAAGTATCGCACAGAGCCTACGGGTTATCACGATGCTCCAAAGCATCCAGCTATTAAATGAGACAAAACTGTGAGGTTTTGGTCAAAGATGACAGTGCTCAGTAGCAGATCTAGGTCTTAAGACTTGAGCTGCAGAGGTTTGGGGGCAGCAACATCATCAGTTCTCAGAGGAGGCAGCTGTAGCCCTTGTAAAACGGCCATCATCTTCAGCTCCAGAAGAAAACCGCTGCATCTGGACAGCTTCACCTGGATCCACCTTTGTGAGGCTGGTCAGAGGGCAGAGCTGTAGGTTGCGGCTCAAGGTGAGCCAACCCTTGCTGAGCTCCCAGCCACCTGCACCTGCAGCCAGCCCCTGAGCGGACAAACTGACAACCAGCTTCCGTGCCCACCCTTGCACTGCAGCCACTGTCAAGGATGTTTTTTCCCCTCCAAGCTGTGTCCTGTCAACTATTCCTGAAACACTGGTCCCGGAGAGCAGCCAGAGCTCTGTACAGGGATGAGTGGCTTTGTTCTGGGCAGGCAAGCTCGGGCGCCCAAGGCCCTGGCTGAGGGAAGGCCGTGTTTCACCTCGCGAGGGACATTCGGTGAGGAAAGGAACACCCTCCCTGGGCACGCAGACGGCAGCTTTACGTCTGCAGTCAACGGATTTGATTGACCCAAGGGAAGGGCGGGCTCCCCCGGCTCCCTCACGCTCCCGCCCCGGTTCCGCCGGCCCGCCGGCAGGTGGCGCCGCGCCGCTGCTGTGCGGCGGGAGCGCGAGCCCCAGCCAGCCCCCCTCGGGCTGTGGCGGGGGCCTGTGGTCACCGGGGCGCGGTGGGATGGGTGCGGGCGGGGCTGTCCCGGCCTGCTGCTACCCTCTCCTCTCTGAGAGCGGGGGAGAAGCCCAGTCTCACTCCGGCAAGTGCGGCGGGGAAGGCCTACCGCAGGCTTGTCGGTCCTCGCAGCGGGGGCGGGAGGGGGCGCCATCTTGTGAGCGCGGAGCTGGCTGCCGGTGCGCGGGGCCGGGCCAGAGCGCGGGGCTGGAACGGCGGTGCCCTGGGCCTGGCGGCGGCCTGCGGAAAGCCGCATCCCTCCAGCAGTAGGCGGAGAAACTGCTGTGCCCGCCCGGGCAGCGCTGTGGTACAGCGTTTGGTAAAGGAGACTGTGTAAAAGATGAAGAACCCTTGTCGATAGGAAAGAGGGGAGAGAAGGAGGGTGTCATTAAGGAAATCTGCAGTAGTCGGATATTTATAATTAAAAAGCCAAAATTATTTCATTTTTCTTTTATAAGGAGCAATTAATTTGTAAACTGTATCACTTCCTTCTTGTAGCAGTGGCATTTTCCCTTGCTGTAACAGAATCCCTGTCACATTTTTGGGGGTACTGATTCTGATAGGATGCAAGGACAAATAAGCTATTGATGAGGAAAGTTCTGTTCTTGGGCTTCACCTTCGAAGGACATCATGTCCAGGGAGGCTATATACACAAGCAGAAAAGCAGCAGAAGTGTGGGGAGGTTCTGGCAGCTGTGCAGCAGTCACCTGCATCTTTGCAAACTTGGGGCTGTGATGTGATAATTGTTTTTGACATGCTTATTTACCACTTCAATTTCTTCAAGGGTAGGATTTGGGAAATATATTTTAGTCCATATTTTTCAGAATATGGAAAGTATCCAAAGTATTATGATACAAACAGCTTAATATGCTGCCATTTCATGACACTACAGTGATTTATCTGCCATTTTTTTTGTCTAGAGGAGGTAGGAATGCTGTATCAGAAGCCGACTCGTGCTACGTCACAACGTAAGGAGGATTACACATACAGATTACAGCTTTTAGTGTACCACAGAAATATCTAACACAAGCAGTTTGTATCAGAATTAGAACTACTATTGAAGAACTAAGTGTTTGGATAATTCTGTGACTATTGTATGTGTCATGTCTGCAACAACCTGAAACACAACATGGAGGGGAAGTCTGTGAATTGTTTGGCTGTATGCATATGTGTATTGGTGAGCTAGCAAAGGCACTAACAATAGTGCATGATGTCACTCCTTATCTCTAAGGCCTTTGTGATAATCCCCCACTGCCGTTGCTGTGGGAGCTGAACGTATGGTTAAAACCCATAAAAGCAACAGTTCATAAGGTCAACAGACATATGACTAATAGGCCAAAAAGTTAATATGCTGAGAAGTCCGTAAACTAGGAAGCTGGAAATAACTATCTGGTGTATCCAACAAGGGAGAAAGGCACTTTTAGAAAGACTGATGAGGAGTGTATTTCAAAAATATTTTTGTATGGTGTTTTTTTAATGCAGAGCAAGGTTTGTTTGTAATTCAGCTGAGTAAATGTCATTAAAGCATCAACATAACTTCAATCTTCTGAAAAGTGAGAGAGGGCTAGAAATCATTTGTGTCAGTAGGACTTTAATACTTTCTTAGACCAGTAAATACTTATGCTGTTTCCAGCTTTCTGATTTACTGACTTGTGGACACTTCAAAGCATTTAACTTAGCAGGATGCAAGCACATGGTGAAAACATCTGTATTCAGAAGTGTGGAGGCTACTCTGTAAAATAAGAATGTACATAAGAATTTTCTGAAAATATATTTTTTTAAACTAGAGATAGGTTGTTAAACCTGGAGGTTGTTAAAAAGTACTGGAATCTGATTAATGTTCATTGTTGCAGTTACAGAATGCAAGGGACCATTTTAAATTAGCAGTAGTATGGGGAGTTGGCAAAATTTATTTGGTTTCTACTGCTGGCTGGTGAGCTTTTCATTTGGAAATAACACCCGAAAACGCTAAAGATGCTGTATTACAACAGTAAGGAGCATTCCAAGGGGACAGCTGCCTTCTTACTTGTCTATGACTTCTCTCACAGAAATGGAGTCCTGTATCCCAAACTGTGCTTCTTTTCCCACTCTCCGTACGTGTTTCTGTTTGAGTGCATGCTCCAACAGTGTTGAAATCTTCTGGCCTGTTTGTCTTTACATTCCCTTTAAGTTTCTGTTTGAGTGCATGCTCCAACAGTGTTGAAATCTTCTGGCCTGTTTGTCTTTACATTCCCTTTAAGTTTCTGTTTGAGTGCATGCTCCAACAGTGTTGAAATCTTCTGGCCTGTTTGTCTTTACATTCCCTTTAATTCCCTATTGTCACCCTTGTACCTCCTCTTGTCATCTTACCTCCAGAACTCTGCAACCATTCTTACCACTCAGACTAAGAATAGAAACAGATCACCTTGAAATGACTCCTCAACCCCTTAAGAATCCAGTTCAAAACCACTTCTTTCTTTTCAAATTCCTGCCCCTAACTTGTCTCTCCACCATCGCTTCCTTTTTTTTTTTTTTCTTTTTTTAGGCTGCTTCCTATTCTGAAGTCCTTTGCAGACTGAAAGTCATTAATGTCAACATTTTCTTCTCTGCATTTCCTGCCTTCTGTATCTTGCTAACTTCCTTCCTTCTTTCAAACTGCATTGTATGTCATATCTTTTTTTTCCCATGTCCATGACACTAATTACTCTTTCTCTCTCAGTTCTGATAGACAATTTATTCTCTATATTACCTTTTATATAATTTCTGCAATATATGCCTTATACTGATTTTTGTTACTCTATTGAGTGTGGAGTTTTTTTTTCTCCTTACAGATGATAAACAGAGAAGGAGGCAAAGCATGTTAATCACAAGCAGCCAGGGCTTTCTGGCTGAGAAACAGTTTACCAAAGTGGCTGACAGATGGCTCTGCACTGTACTCAGTTTATTTCATAGTTATCAAAGCTCTTCCGTACCATCCACATTTTCCAAAAGTTTACTGATCTTGTTACTGGGAGCAGGGGTCAGGTGACAGCTATGGTGCCTGCACTGACACCATTCCAAAGGTCATACTTTACAGTCTGCAAAATACTGCTACCAGTAAGGGACAAATGGGTAGGGGTTATGAAGAATCAAGAAGGCTGTGGAGTGATGTCCTAAGAGCTTAACAATTTGTTCCTGATTTCCCCATGGGTGTTCTCCAGTTGTTCTCTTGGCCGAATATCACAACTAGGACTGTGTCCGCTCAGGATAACATATCAAGTTTTTTCCACAGAGATCCTTCAAGGGTAAGTTATTTTCTGAGCATTTTAGTGAGTAAGAAGATTAAACAGAATGGCCTTCCTGGAAAATGGAAAGCCACTTTACAAAAATATTGTTTAAAATAAAATAGCACTGTAAATTATGCTTTTGCTATATTTGTCATGATATTTTGTGCTACCTGGTATTCTAATCTTAGAGGCAGGTCTGCCTTTGAGCAAAGCACACCAGCAGCAGGTCTTGCATGTGTTTTGTTGCAGATTTGGTCTAACAAATTTGTGATTCCCAAAACATTAAAAAGTCTTTTCTTACATCTGTATTCTTTTAATCGTGCAAATACCCTCCTACTGGTATACCGTTACAGTTAATTCCCTCTGAGTAATTCTGCTGTACTCAGGAATAGTGGCACAGCACTCAAGCTAATAGGCTATCCATATTCTCAGCTTCACAAAAACATGAGGAATGGTAGATTTTTACAGCTGTTTCTGTTGGCATAATTTCTGCAGAATTAACATTATATCTTTTAATATTGTGAGGGTTTTTAATGGAACTTGTTTCAGGACTTCATATTTGGTTTCTTAAATTTAAGTTGTGCCTGCATTATAGGTAGACACTAAGGAGAGAGAAGTGATGAAAAAAGAATTGTCTACAATTTGCTGCTGGAAAGGAGTGTCTTGGTTTTGGTATTTGTAGCAGTGAATAGTGACATAGTTGTGAATGAGCGCTGTTTACACTGATATCAGTGCAGGGAATTACTACAAAATTTAAAGGAGTATATGTGAAACAGATATGTTTGCCAGAAATAGGATGGTAATTTCTTTTAAACCTACAAAAAATGCAAACTTCAGCTTGTCCCTCATCTACTGTAAATTTTAATTATGTGGGATTTCATAGGTCATGTTTCTAATTAAAGAAAAATTATTTGGGAAAGGTTTAGATTAATCAAGAAAGAAGTTGGGTGATATCCACCCAACTGTTCTACAGATACTGTAGAACTGTAGAACTGTAGATACTGTAGAACTGTAGAACAGTTGGGTGATACTGGGTGATGTTAGCTTTCCAAAAAGTTTTTAGAGCAATTTTAAGTAATTCCATTCCTTTTCTCAGTATGGCCTTGCAAAATAGTTTCAAAAGGATTATATTGCTTTTGTTTTCATGAAATTATGCAAATCTCAAAATACATAGAACCTTGCCAAAAGAAGCTATAAAACATGTGGAGTTACTGTCATCATTTTAGCTAGGTGACAGAAAGAGATGTGCATAGGTGGACATAGATGGACTATACAGGCCTTCAGGAGATACGGGGGAAAGAGTAATAATAACACTTGAAATTTAGACTTTTGACTACTTCTATAGAGTTGCAGAAAAATCGGAGGGAGATTTCTTTGTTAAATTTATTTATGTGTGTCCATTGTACCAGTTTGTCATCTAATCAGCATACTCTAAAAATCTATAGGAATGAAACTTGAAGAGCAAATTGTTTGTCTCTCAAACAATCCTTCCTTTGTTACACTATTTGGTCAGACCCATCAACTTGCAGTTAGGTGGTGAAGTATGTTTTTCAAATGTTTATGATTTGTAACCAAACTGAATATGTTGAAAAGGAAAAAAAAAATATTTAATGTTAGTAAACAAACTGATTTATAACCTTGCTATGTTCAAAAGGTTATATGAACTCCGAAGCAAAGATGACATACAGTTTTCCTGTAATGTATTACACGGAAGTGCCCTGACTAGCTTTGTATGAGCCAGCTTGGGTATCTGAAACTAGGTAGCTAAGCCAAGCTTTATATGGTTAACTTTCTGTTCCAGGAGACTGTTTAAAGTGGCCTAAGTGCACTGGTTTTGCTGGGATAGAGCTAATTTTCTTCATAGTAGCTTTTTCTTCATAGTAGATTGTATGAGGCTGTGTTTTGGATTTGTGCTGAAAACAGTGTTAATGATACAGGGATGTTTTAGTTACTGCTGAGCAGCGCTTACACAGAGCCAGGGCTGCCTCTGCTTTTCACACCACCCCACCAGCAAGTGGGCTGGGGGTGCACAAGAAGTTGGGAGGGGACACAGCCAGGACAGCTGACCCCAACGGACCAAAGGGATATACCATACCATATGATGTCATAGTAAGTGTATAAATCTGGGTGAAGAAGAAGGAAGAGAGAAACATCGGGAGTTATGGCATTTGTCTTCCCAGGTAGCCATTATGCGTGATGGGAGTCCTGCTTTGCTGGAGATGGCTGAACACATGCCTGCTGATGGGAAGTAGTGAATAATCCTTGTTTTGCTTTGCTTGTGCACATGGCTTTTGCTTTACCTCTTACACTGTCTTAATTTCAACCCACAAATTTTCTCACTTTTACTCTTCTGAGTCTTTCCCACATCCCAACCAGAGGGAACAGATGCGTGGTGCTTGTTGATGGCTGGGGTTAAACCATGACACTAAGGTACATTAAATTGTTCTCTTAGTTAAAGGGGAGGTTTTTTTGAAGTATCTTTTTTCTCCTTAAGCCATTTGCTGCAGGAGTATTTGTGTTGTCTTTTGAGGCAACTGATGTTACTGTCAGATCATTTCAGTTTCAGTGGAAAAGGACCATTTCAAATTGTAATGCATATAAAAGACATTTGATTTTGTTAAAATGCAACCTGGGATAAGGAAAAGAGTTCTGTAGTCCAGAGAGAAGGTAAGCAGGAACTGTTCACAGAGGTCAAATGTCATCTAAGAACTCTTGACACTAAAATATTATTTTGTGTAGTTCCTTCATGTCTCGCTTCTTACTTTTCTCTGTAATTATAAATAAAGTATTGCTCTGGATCTTGTTTTAAAATAATCCTTCAGAAAAGAAGCACAATTATTCCATCTGGTATATTGCAAGCACTTTAGGAAAAGTGATGCAAATTGTGGTATATCTCAAAAAAACTATGTAAATGACACGTAAGCACACACACATGCAAATGCTAGCTTATATCCCAAAGAAGCTTATTCAGCACCCCAGCTGTCAGTGTGACAATGGTTAAAACTCACATTAAACCAGGAATTTAATTTGAAAAAATGATGCTCTCTAGTGCAAGGGTCAGATCTCTCTGTTAGTATTATCCCAACCAAAAGTAATGTAAAACAGAGCAAAAGCTAAACCTATTGAAAATTATGTGTTTTGCCACATGGCCCAGTAAGCCTGCTAGGCACTGGTGCTGACTTGTGAAGGACTGCATTCATGGAGGATCACTTAAGTGAGGGAGCCTTACAGCTTTCTGCTCTACCTGGGTAGATAGTAGAATTTCTGTGCATTTAGATGTGAGGCAGTAACTGAGAATCCCTAGCTACACTTCTTGTTTTTGCTGAGTGGGTCAGATTTTCACTTGATGTTGTTGCTGTAGTCTGCATTTCTAGTAATAAAGGGAAAAAAATACCAAACACTCGTATTCTGGCACAGGAACAGGAAGACGACAGAAACAATACTGAAATTCTCTCACAGCAGAATGTAACAGTGGTATTCACAAACATTCACACCCAAGTGACTGTGGCATTTCTTTTCACCTTTGGCTTTCCTCAATTTTTTGCAAGGGATCTCTCCTGGAATTTCTTTTATCTACTTATCTTCTGCACTTGGCTTGCCTGTCAGCTGCCGCTGCCTCTGTAGTACACTTAAGAGAGAAGTCTGACATTTGAACTAGTAGCTATGGTTGCAGGCAATCTACTTTGTTCCTGGTCTAAAGTAGCTGGAATTTAACATAGCTTTGCAGCATCTGAATAAGCATTTGCTTTCCTGTATATGGAACATCTGTCTTTACCGTGACCACATTTATTGGTTGCTGAACACACTGCAAATTTGCGTAGATTAGGTGAGTCGATAGAAGACAGATTATACTCTCTTTTTTGGGAAAATCTTTTACTTTCCTCATCTGCTTGAGGATTACTGTCTTAGGCTTTGCACGCTTCTCTTTTCCCTACCATGCAGATCCTTTATTTTTACACAAATTAATATCTTTAAACAATTCAGCTGGTGGGTGTTTCCCTATAACAAATATTGGGTCTGAGAGTTCCTGACTTTTAAGATCTGTTTAAATCCAAGTATGGGGTATGCATCACTAAGAAGAGCAAACTAGAGTAGCGGTAATGTGTCATATAATACTCCCATGATGGTTTTAAAATTGGTACCGATGAGAAAGAAATTAGGTTCATCATTTTGATCTTTCATTGAAAGAAGAATGGACAGTCTATTAACTGTGTGTTACACCATATAGTTTAGTGAGCAAATAGTGTTCCTTAAATCAGTACACAATGTAAAAATTTTGTGGCACTAAAAAAAAAAAAAAGGAGAAAAGGTTATGTGCAGTCTTTGGTTTATATTGCACCCAGTACTCTAAAAAGAATAATGCATTAATTTCAGTGACAGGAAACAGAAAAGGGGGGGGGGGGAGGGGAGGGGACAGCAAACACCTAAGCATGCTTTGGTACCAGAGTGATGTGAACCATGACTTTCACTAACAGTTTCTTCTCTTCTGACACTAACCCTTGAATCCTATTGCTAGGAGGAAATGACTAGAAGATGGATGCTTTTAAAATGTTCCTCCTCTCAACTATTGATGATATATAGTTCTGTTGTTAATGTCTGTAAATGACCTGTCCTCGTCTTAAAACTAAGGATACCCACTACAGAAGCAAGAATTATAGCCAGTTGAAACCTCAGAAACTATGCTATTATGGGAGACAGGAAACTTAGTGTTTTGGTGGATTCAGACTTAGAAGTCTGTGTAACACTTGGGGGACAATTTGACTCCCAACAGACATACATTAATGAATTAAATGGTAGCCATTGAACTATCTGACTTGAAAAGCCGAATTCTGTATTTGGTATTTTGTGTTGATTTTTGTTGGTCCTGTCCTTCCTGTCTTTGATATCAAGTCTGGATTTCTGTAACCTGTTTTTCCAAAGATCCTCTTTCTGTGAGCAGTGCATATGATACTCTTCAGAGAGTTTTGATAAAGAATGTAATGTACATCAAGCAATTTCAGATAAAGTAGCATACTGTTTAATATTGATGTGTTTACTCTGTACCAGATTTACGGAACTCCTAGGTATACTCTGAAATTTACTTGAATAAATAGTTGATAAAAGAAGTAATCTATTACATGAACAAACTCTGGAATACCAAATGGGGAAACAGAAGCTTTATTTCACTAGGGTTTATCCAGATTGGTCTATGTTTTATACTACTCAACATTATTAAGAATTATTCATAGAGTCATCAGTGTATTTCATGCTGGTAACAAGCTTAATATGGAAAGACTTGGGAAAATGCACTTTTCATTTCCATACCTACCTCATTGTCCTTAATTTGAATTGCAGCCATTAGTTGAGTCTTAGACAATATAAAAACTGAAATGACATCAACCAGTCATATGGAACAATATACATCAAAATGTGTCATGAAGATAATTCATTAGATTTTACAGGATAGCAAACTCACTAAGGGGGGGTGTGTGTGTTTATGTGTGCAATCTGACGAAGCTGAAAAAACAACTGCTTGATGAGTGTTTCTTCCTTTGTACCAGCCTACCCACTGAGCTGGTAATTATTCTTGCTTTTTATCTAATCATAGTCAGACAGAAAACAATCCTTTTTTTCCTGCTTTCCTTCTTCACAAATCACACATAAGAAAGTCTCTGTATTCCGAATCCATTTTTAATCTTCCCCTGTTGTTCACAATTAATTTTAAATATTTTACATTATATATACAGTAATTAATGCCCTTCAAAAAATAAGTGTCTTTATGGGACAGTTGTACTGATCTCCTATCCCATTCTCACAGACATAGGTCTGAGCAAAGATTCCTGGAAGGTAAAGAAAAATCATGCCTGTTCAATCGAACTGTGTCAGAATATTCAGGAAGGCATTAAAGAAGAAATAGCTAATCCCTGACTTCCCTCATGAAGCAAGTTGATTATACAAATAACACTGAAAAGCAATAATGATAACTCATTTTAGATTCATAACTGTGAGAAATTTAATACAATATGATTTTATAATCACAAAGCCTGAATTTCAAGAGAGCCTAAATCCCATTGAGAGACTAAAATCCCATTTGGAGAGACTAAGTCCCATTGAATTTCTCTTTAAAAATCATATTTCTTGAGTCATTCAGTATGGACATTATTTATTTATAAATCATCTTGAATATGTAAACTTCATGTAACTTTACAGTGAAATATATATACCTGAATGAAATGAATACATTATAAATTCTTCAAAACAAAGGCATTTTCTTTGCTCTATATCTATACAGACCTCAGTATTATCAGGACTCCCAAGCTCATTACACAAACATAGTAACAACAGTAGCAGCATCATTAATATTGTATTCCATGACATAAACTGTATTTCTTTAAAATGTTATATTTTATAAAGTATCATATACTGCATATATCAAATGTATTACACAAAGGCTTTAGTAGTAGTAGTAGCTGTAGTTGTGTATATCCTTATATTAGAATTAGAATGCAACAGATTATCATTCTGTTTAAATGGAAAAATTAATATATGCCAGAAAGCAACACATGTATATTCTGGCAATTAAAAAAACAACTCAGAAGAAAAATTTTGCTGAACATAATTCATAATATTATGAACTTGAGTGACCTGGTTCTGAAAACTTTGATTCAGGATGATATCTTTGATGTCCATGGTTTTAGAATGTGTTCATTTTTGGTTTCTCCTCGCAGCAAAACTAGAACAGGAAAAAAAATAAAACAGGTGGAGTATTAAGAGTATGATAACGATCAGTACAGAGAAGTGAAAAGAGAGAAAGACAAATGTTCAGGAGAAAAAGGAGATGGGAAGGGGAAGAAAACAGGAAGTGAGAAAAAGCAAAAGAGAAAGGAAGTTAGAATGACAGATGTACAGTAAAGGAAGAAAGCCAAGCCAACTCACCAGTATTTGTGATAAAGATTTTTGTCTGAAGTTGCTTTCAGACTATTTCAGTCAGTAATGTGTTATCCTTCTTATTTGACCCTTTTCTTAGGCAGCTATTGAAATCTTGAACATTGTTACTGTCACGATTTTAAAACATCTATCCCAGAGGTTTATGTCTCACCATAACCAATCATTATTCCTCCCACAGATTAGTGTTTTTCTTTAGTTTACATAGAAATCTTAGTCATTAAATTTGATTTATCCTATTTAAATTGGTTTTGTATGGAAGATATTGAAATAACATTTTCAAAGTCTGTTAGTAACACTGGCACAATAATATCCTCTCCCATCAAATCTTGTTTGAATTCATATTCCTAATATTTAAAATTTCCTTTGTACATCTAGATTAAAAGTAAATCAATTAATATAATAATGGCAGTCATCCATTTTGAACTAGAATTATGAACATTTTGTGATATAATACATATAAAATACATAGCAAACCTGAACAACAGAATCAAAAGCCAAAATGAAATAACTCATGTAGAAATGCTGAGAGACAACAAATCAAAAACATCCTGAAAGGAATCCAGGGAAATCATATGGCTCAAAACAAAAGGGAAACTAACTGGGTAATGGAAGGCATGCTGTGCAGAACAAGCAAATGTAAACAGCATACAATAATATACAGAAATGACTGAGATAGAATATGAAATACAAGAAAAAGATGAATGAGGCAGACAGAAAAAATGGGCTCCTGAAATGTCTGATAATAACAATAATGAAAGGGAAGACAGAAATGGAAGAACAGCATGGCTAAAGCAAATGTGTTACACAAAGTCCATCGTTCCATTGTTTTTGCTTTGACACTTCTTTAAAACAAGCTGGGTTTTGTGTAGGGATCTAATCTGGGGCATAAGGCTATCAAAGCAAAATCTTTGTACACTAATACCTTCTGTGAAAGGAATACAAAGGGAATATTGAACTCTCATCTGAGAGCACCCACTTTGCAGAAGTGTAGTATTTTTAGATAGGTATCTTTTAAACTGCTTTCTATTGACAATGAAGTGGCATGGCATCTGTTTGAGAAGACAGAAGGGTAAGCAGGAAGATGTAGAACAGTAAAAGGAGGCACATTACAGAGCTGTTGGAAGGAGCAGAGTGCCACTAGTCTGTTTCCATCAGCAGTTTCATTTCCAAACTGACTCCTAGTAAAATGTTGTCAAGCATATTTCTCACCATCCCAGACCACAAAAAAATCTGCAGGCTCCCAAAAAGCACAGTCCAGCTGAACGATGGCTGTACAAGGTGTAAGGAAGTGATGGAATAGATGCTGGAAGTCTACAAATTGTTGGTATGAAAATGATGAACTGATTAATTACAAAAACTTTATTGGCTTTAAGAGATCAAGAAGATGTAGGGTAAGAATTCCGGTGAAAAAGTAAGAATTTCAATCAATGATGAAAGGATTACTAAGTTCAGTGAAAATTTCACACTTAAGTCCCCATTTCTGTGGCTCAAATAGAAGACTTTGTTCAGTTGCTGTTTCTTTTAATAAAATTCTAAGTTTTTTTAGCTATTCCATGAATAAATGCTTTAAAAATAATGGTTAGAACTGGTAGCAGTATAGATCTACTGAGTTTATTAACATAAAATGAAGGCATGAGTACTGGTAAAACAGACGCTAAAATCCTGAAGACAATGTGGAAAGAAAGAGGAGGCCTTTGTTTTATTGCAGTTTTGCTACTGTGAAGGTTACTCTGAAGTAAAAGCAAAACAGATGCATCAGATCACATCAGCATTTCAGAAGGCTAAAAAGCTATCTGAAAGAAAAAGAGTCAAGGTGAAGGCATCTGCTCTGAAGATAAAAGCAGCTATTCAGGCATGGTCTAATGACAAAAGCCTGGGTCTAAGGAAGGGAACAGCATTTTGACAGCTGGAGAGTATAGAGTTCTCACCGGAGACTACACATGAATGGAAGAAGTGGAACTACCTTCACAAGTCATCAGCTTTCAGGTGGAACCACAGGTCTTTGCTTTTCTTACCCCACAACTGCATCGTAGCATCACCTACCCAGCCATCTCCTAAGTATTTGAGATGTGATCTATGATCCAGACTTGTCCCTGTCAATAATGGAGAAAATAATTCAACCTTGTTTTATTTTAAAAAGTGTAATTATACAGAGGCTACAGTGGGATGGGTTTGTTTCAACTGTTGGGCTAATTGGCAGGTATCATCTTGTAACTGCAGATCATTACATCAATCCACTATCATAGACACATACTAGATGTGCCATTATCATGGTTGTGCCAAACCTAACTTTTATAAGAATGAAGCCCCAAAAAAGCAGTAGGAGTCTGTGTTGCCACTAACAAAGCCAATGAAAACAGAAAATGCTGGAATGTAAAAACTGTTCATTATTGAACACATTAGTGGAACTAATTTCATGTTTAAATTTCTGTCACTTCATTTTAAATCTAATTGCTTGCTATTAATGGAGGTTAAATTTATTTGCAATATTTGTAACAGACTTTGAGGATCCTTTCATTCAACATAAGCAAATCTATCCCATTCTCTTTTTNCCCATTCTTTTTTTTTTTTTTTTTTTTTTGGTGGAAATGCAACATTTTTCACTAGTATCAAACATTCCAAATGCTTTGTTACTTCAAGTAGGCACTATGTATCATTCGGCTGTTCAGTTTATAATGCAGGCTCATTACCATACTCATTACTGTGAATTATGGAAGTTGCCTGGCTGGCCTTCATTAATCATCTGGCACTTAAACACGGATTTGTGTTTATAATGTTAATTTTACAAAAGCACCTGAACATCTACTTGAAACATGGATTTAATCTGTTTCTCGGGATTTTGCAAGACCTCAGTGATTGTTCCAAAACCATATTTTGCTTTACTTTTATTATTTTATTTACATACATGGATGACATCACACAAATGCATGCATGCAAGAACAGAGAAATTTTTTCCCTCTTTCTTAGCCAGCGACAGATTTAATGAAGCCTTGACCGGGATCAGATCTTCAGACCATGCTTTTCACAAAGCAGTAGTTTTGGGCCCAAACTCTTTATATCTTGTCTTTACTGCTTTAGATGAGTTTCCAGATTTATTTTATAACCTGCTTCTGAAACATTCAGGAAAATATATTTTGAAAACTACAATATTTCAGTAATTCCATTCTAGTGCCCACAAAGCACTAGAGTCTAGTTTTATGTCCTGTGTTAACCTGAGACAGAGTGAACTTTCTTCATAGTAACTAGCAAGAGGCTGTGTTTTGGATTTGTGCTGAGAAGAAAGCTGGTAACAGTGACGTTTAGAGTTGTTGCCAGGATGGCCCAAGAGGNGTGAGACACTGGAACAGGTTGCCCAGGGAAGTTGTGGATGCCCCATCCCTGGAGGTGTTCAAGGCTAGGCTGAGCAACCTGGTCTAGTGGAGGGTGTCCCTGCCCATGGCAGGGGGGTTGGAACTTGATGATCTTTAAGATCCTTTCCAACCCAAACCATTCTATGATTCTATGATTCTATTAAACTTGGAGATGAATCACTCCTTTTTGAAGGCTTCCACAAAAGAGCACTCTGAGCAGGTTTTGTGGGACCAAGAAAAGTCACTGTTCCATTTAACCCCTTTGCAGCACTGGCTGGTGAACTGAGATACTAGAACTCTGTGGCAGATCTGTACACCTAAAGTGGCACTTAGTGTGTGTGGGTGTAAGTATCTTGATGTATAACTAGGCTTTTGAAAGGTGATCCTAACTTGCTACTTGATCCAGGATAAACCTAAAGGTGACATACCTGGTGCTGCACTTCACAGACTGGTCCAGGACAAATCCTCAGAGTCTGTTTAAGAGCACTCATGTTGTTTTTGTGCTAGCTATGGTGTTTCCTGTGTTTCCTTCTGTTCTCATATGCAGTTCCATTCTTCCCCTCAAAGGATATAGACACACATTTTATGCCTTTCTTAAGTTTCCTGTGTTTAAGCTACTATGGTTAGAAGACTAGGTGTGTGGGAAAGCTGCTGAAGTTGTCATTGTGCATCAGAAAACAAAAGAGGATGTGCCATCTTGTGAAATAGGTAATTAGAGGACTTGCGTGGCTTCAGGTGTTTTCTCCCAACATGGTTTTTATAATGCTCCATATATTGTCGTATGTGAATGCATAGGGTAAACTCTCAAAGACACATACTCTTCTCTTCATGAGGCTGTGCTTAGGAAAGAAATTTTAAAGAAGGACTTTTGTTCTCCTTGGGAACTAATCCTGGCAGAAGGTGATGTTTCCAAAGGGCAGGATTGCGTTTGCTTTGGTGACCTCAGAAAACCATGTAGAGCAACTCTGGTGCTACCCTGATCAGTGTGTTGTCTGTTTGTCCCATGTTGTCCCATGTGCCATTCAAGACATTTATGTGTAACACTAACTGGATTCTGTCCTCCATTCCTGGGCCAAGCAGCTAATCCAGCTTTTACTTAGCTGCGTTACTAGCAATAAGGGGGTTTCTTCTTCCTCCTGCAAACATTATCTCCCTCACACCTATGAGTGTTTTTAGAGCAGAGTGCTGTCCAACAGGAACAAAGAGTACGGTTGGACTAGATGATCCTTGAGGTCTTTTCCAACCTTAATGATTTTATGATTCTATGAAATAAAGAGGGTGAAGCTACTAGCAAAATAGCCTGGTTATAATGCTGTGTCAAAGAGCAGTACTACAAGAGTAAACCATAGACTTGGTAGAGATGAAAATTAGGTAAATTCTGTATTGTCCGGATTTTAAGCAGATGACCTCCACTCCTCTGCATTTCCCTTGAACTATGCTACCAAGTAGATATATTGACCATTCTTCTGCTAGGAAAATGCCATTTATGTAGAAAGTTCCTGGTTATTTTGTCCTGGGCCTACAATTTAAGTGAAATAGATATTCAAACATTAAGCTGACATAGCCAGACTATTACTACTACCAGTGAGTCTGACAGGAAACTAATCTTAATATAATTAAATTGTATACTGCAGACACCCTACAAAAGCTCCCTTTCAATTGAATTACCATTGACAAGCTGCATTAGTGATCTCAGTGGGTATGCCCTATTAACTAGGATTGGGACTACTATTTGAGTGTCATTATGCAAGGGTAAATGACAAGACCTGTGAGAATCTGTGAACAAACCCTTGGTCTTCTGACACTTGGTTAAAGCTATCTAGGACTCTGAGCACCTCAGAAAGGTATAATGGTCTTCATCCTCACCAAAGCTGACTAGGAGTTAGATTCCAATAAGTATGAAAGGAGAAATCATTCTACAAAATACATGGGAGCCTGCTCATGGTTTGAGAATAAAGCTCTATCTGTTTTCCAGACATCTGATTGACAAAATCCAAGCCTAGTCTTTAATCTTCTCTTTTTAGTAAAAAAAAGCAAATACAATAGAAACGATTTCTTTGTGCAGACACCTCCTGCCCCTGAGGCATTTTCTGCAGGGCTTTCTATCTGTATTAAGTCCCCCAGAGGCTGCTGAACAGCAGAAGGGGGCAGAAGCGGGCAGTTCCTGCGGAGCTGCAGGTGAAATGCCCCTGCATGGTTCTGCTCCTACACCCCCTGTTCTAGCTGCCTGCTTCTGGCCCCAGCTAGAGTTCTAGGCCGGTGGGCAGCTTGATCTCTTAGGGCTTGTTTTTTATGTCCTCCTGCACTTTGTCTGTACATGAGAGAACTAGTCTCATTCCTATTTTAAATAACATAATTTTAACTAATGCTTTCATTACCTCCTTTCTCATTTGAGTCCCCACTGGTTAAATTCTACTGACAGTAGGAATAGCACAAAGAGCACACTTTCTGGATTCACTGTTTGTATGACAATTATCTTATTTAAAATAGGGCTGTATATGACCAGTTCATTGCAATAGACAGAATAGATATCCATTCATAATAATACCTAATGATTTTTGAGCAATTTTAATTATTTGTTAGCCCCTGTTTTGCCTTCAGATTCTCAGAAGTCAACACTTCAAATAGAGGATTTCTGCTCTTTGCTGTACTAATACATACAATTCAGCTTAGAGGCTAATAGGTCTTAGGATTGTGATGGGATCAATTAGCTATGCTATTCCTTTGGGTAAATTGCTAGAATGATAGAAACACTATGACAGAAAGCAGAAAATTGTTCACTTAAATGAAACTGCTTTACCATCTCCCGGTGAAACTGCTTCACCTGCTCAGAGGCTGGTGCCAGAGG